>JABCKG010000046.1:0-50192 GCA_018851835.1 Hypsizygus ulmarius | reverse complement strand
GCCCACCCTCTTGTCTCGCTTGTATCTGTGCACTAGATATCTGGGCCTGCCGTTGCGTATTAACGTGTATTTCTTCTTCCGTTATTGGTCTGGATTCGTGAAGAAGCATCATTGGTCCAAGTGACATAAATTATTATGTCTGTGCACCAATGAAGAGCCTGGATCTAAAAGCCGCCTTTGACGCCGTTCGAAGCACGAAGGATTATAAGGTGGCAGTAGATGTCAAGCGATTAACGGCGATTCGACGGCGGAAGCGTGTGGAACATACAGGTATTTTCTAATGTGACATGAAAAACATGATTTCGAAAATGAACTACAAATTCGGAAGTTACAAAAGGGCACAGAAGGAGCGAAAAAAATTGAACACCGAAAAATGGGTTACAGCCAAGTGTGTTTGCTGTCCGATGTGTTCGACCGTGGATTACCTAGGGCATATTTGACGTTGAATGGAATCAATAAGTTCAGGGAGATCAATGCTTCTCGGCGACATCGTGTCGTACACGTTCGGCTCCACATGCACTGCAAAATGAAAATGGCTGGTGAGAAGACAAAAGAAGGACAAATTGAGAGACCGAGAGATGGAAAACGACACCTGTAGTCTTAGAGAAAGAGTATGAATCGGCTGCTCGTCGACTCATCGCGAAGCCCAGAGATTTGAAGCCCTTCAAGTTCGTAGTTCTAGCCAGGAAAAAATACCGAAGCCTCGATTGCTCGCACTCTGGCTGTCGCGGTTGATGAGATGACAGGCAGCTCCGTCTAGAATAATCAATGCCGTAAACGAGCACCTGAATCCCAGAGAAAAACAAAGTCTACCGAGAATACAGTGTCAGTGCGTGACGCGGGTGCGAATACAGTCCGCCGGTCTCTATCTGATCAAATATCACCACTTACCAGTAGTAATTTATTATGCGGGCGCGGAGCCCGAACTGACAGGTCGAAGATGTATAAAAGACCTGCGAAAAGACAAGTGAGCTTCAGTCGAACAAGCCATAAGTTCTACTACCTCACCTCAGTCTACAATGCTTGCCCGCGTCTCCACATTCGTTTTGTTCTTCTTCTTCGCGCTTTGCGCGTCTGCCACTGTCATTCCCCGTACCGACCCCTCCGCGAGCCAATGCAACACTGGCACCCTTCAGTGCTGCAACTCCGTCCAGGAGGTAAGATCCCGCACGTGCAACATTACACTTGCGACTAACCGTCATATTATTTCTCTCCAGGCAAACAATCCGACTGTCGGCCTCCTTGCTGGCCTCCTCGGCATCGTCCTTGGACCCATCACCGCACAAGTTGGCTGTATGTAAACGGTTGTCAACCGGCCATGTTCGATGCTGAAGTCTTTCTTCCCCAGTGACCTGCAACCCTATCTCCGTCATCGGTGTCGGAGGCAACTCTTGGTAAATTCTTCTGTAACCAGATGATCTTACGTGGAACTGATACACGATAAAAGCACCGCTCAACCGGTCTGCTGCACCGGGAACAGCTTCGTGAGTTGAACATTACATATTTACGCCAGAGAGACTTACTAATTTTGGACAGAACGGTGTTCTCGTTCTCGGCTGCACTCCTGTCAACATCAACCTTTGAGAGTGATCAACCGATTTGCTTGGAGGTTTAGTTTGTCGCTAGATTGAGGTGTATCTCTTGGTCTTTAGTTCATCGATAGATTGAGTTGCATCTTTTGGCCCTAGTTAACATAAATAATGGATCAATTACTCGCGAAAACCGGAATCTAAAAAGATAGCGTAACGACGACTTTACACTGTACTTAGGACAGCCTAGAATTAACGTGAGTAACGGAACAGACAAATGATAGGCGTCTCAAGTTTACCTTTGGATGCAAACATAACCCATCCCGCTCCAGTCTGCGGGTGAAGATCGAATGACAGCGACTGGCTACAAATCGCTTGCTCACCGCCGATGCTGAAGGGTTCACGGGCGTGAGTACAGCCAAGGAGGTTGCGGCGGCTATATGAAGCGACGTCACAGCCCTTGACACAGAACAGCGGGATTTGAGGGGGGCGGGGATACGGCGTTGGCGAAGGAAAATCAAATTGAAAATTAAAATGGAAATCGTGTTGTACAAACGGAGCAACGACAGAGTGACGGAACTCTAGAAACTTGGCGTCAAACGAAAGCCTATAGGATGGGACATGCTTTCCGTTTCGTTGCGGTGCTCTGATAACATAATTCCTGGGGTCTGGATGGGCCCAGCGGAGGATTGAAAGTTAAGACCAGGGACATTAGTGCTTCTCCAGGGGTTCAGACAATATTCTTTCGACATCCTTGTTCGGGTCCACGCAAAGTATAGGTTTGACTCTCGACTGAGGCCGGTGGCGCAGTGTAAGTAATAACAATAATTTTAGGTACAGCATAGACTTACTCACTTCTCTTTGAATGGTCATGGGTTTGGGACAAGGAGCGCGAATGAAGAATTTCATAATAATTCATTGAGGCAGTCAGACACATCTTTGAGTCATCTCCGCGCGTTTTCTTCGTGTCGTAATCGGAAGAACAATCGCGCTGTCCGGAGGGAAACAGAAGCTAAACCGAGAAGCACACAGGATCCGTCTGTGACACTGGCGGTCCTACGCCTCGGCGGTCACATTTCGAGGCAAATAAAATATCGGCGCGGAGTCCAAAACGACGACAAAGGACGTATAAAAGACCTTTGCAAAAGCCCAATTTCTTCAGTCGAACAACGCTCTCAAGTTCAACTACTCTCACCGTTCCTTACAATGCTTGCCCGTGTCTCCACCTTCATTTTGTTCTTCTTCTTCGCGCTCTGCGCGTCGGCCAGCGTCCTGCCTCGTACCGAGCCCACTGGTCAGTGCAATACTGGTGAAATTAAATGCTGCAACTCTCTTCAGGAGGTGAGACTTGCAAAGAAAATGCACGGCTTACATGTCTGATGCACTCTTACCTACCAGGCCAATAATCCAGTCGTTGGCATCTTCGCTGGCTTGCTTGGCATCGTCCTCGGCCCTATCACAGGACAAGTTGGCTGTAAGCTAATGTCATGCATATGAGAATGGGTCCATATTGATGCACGGTCGATTTTCAGTCAACTGCAGCCCCTTGTCTGTCATTGGGGTTGGAGGCAACTCTTGGTAAGTCTTTGAAAGAACTTCCAGCCATCTGACTGCTGACGCACAGAGAAGCACTGCCCAACCCGTTTGCTGCACTGGCAACAACTTCGTAAGCACTCTTCACTGGTGAAGATAAAGATGATAACTTACATTCAAGCAGAATGGTGTCATTGTTGTTGGATGCTCGCCCATCAACATCAACCTCTGAGGAGTGTTGCCCAGAAAGATTATTCGCCACAAAAAATCGGTTTAGGGAGCCCTGCGGGGGTCATTAGTTGGAGTTGTCAAGTTCAGAATATACTCTTGTTCGAATGATATGATGTTTCGACCAAACAACGCAAATGTGTCACTGAATAAGTACGGAGATTTCTTTTCAGTGTTTCGAGGATTCGAATTGTATTAAGTACATGCATCTATATGCTTCTTGCTTCTCAACTTAGTGTGTCTAGAAAGAAGATGTCACGACGGCTGTCAGTGGCCAGGAACGACAGTGCACAACAAGCAAAGAATGAGTTGTGCGTACCAACTGGGATGTTTTCCGATGCCATTCACGACATTGATGCATATATGCTCAGGTTCCAGAGTAACGCAATCTCGCGAGGCGCACCTGGGTGAACAAAGCTGAAACATTTACGGTGAGCGACTGTTACGACAACGACGTGGCTGCCGGAGTCAACCAGTTTATTCCCCGAGAACGCCGACAATTCGCTGACAAATCACAATCATGACTTTGCGCGGGACACCCAAGTATGTAAAAGTCACCGTCACTTTTAAAGTGAAATCCTGTCAAATGTTAGTAACGTTGAGATTCGAGAACTCCCACCTCCATCGTCAGCGACGATTATGATTTATGGGCTGCTCAACCATGTCCGCTCTCTGTTTTCTAACGCATCCCTCCACATTCGCTTTCTTGGGCACGAAGTGAACCTCGTTTCAGCGATCTTCGCGGTCTTTGTGGCGTTGCGGCTCATGAAGTTTCTGAGTGGAATACGGGTGTGTAGACTGTCTGCCTATATAATCTTTCGAAAGTTAAGCAGGTCGTACCATCAGGCCGTAAATAATCTACCAGGCTTGCGCGTGCCATTTCAGCCGTTGAATATTCCAGGTGCGATGCTACCAACCACGTGGTGGAATCCGGGACTCTACTTCACATGGCAAAGGCGTTTCACTGGTGGGGATTCCTGTCATGTTACACTTACACGATGCATCTAAGTTCCCTGAACAGTTTATAAAACATTTCAAAGTGAAAATATATCGGTTGTTCCTTTCTTATCTGGTGTTCCATCTGTTTACACGTCGAACCTGGATGTTGCTCGTCAAGTCGTCTCAGGAGGACATAAGACGAGCTTCATAAAACCTGAGAGTGCGAGTCGAGCCCTCTTGTAACTTCATCTCATCACAATTTTCATTCTTTCTGATATGCTCATCATCGTTTTCAGATCATGGGGTATGAATCTCGTAGCCGCGGATCGAGAGACCTGGAGGAAACATCGTCGCATCATGGGGCCCGCGTTCAACAACAGCCTGTGAAGTTATCAATAATCTACATTCTGCCTTGACTGATCAAATTGTTGTAGATATCAAATGGTTTGGTCCGAGACACTACATACGTATCGCGAGATGATCTCTGCTGAAGGTTGGGATTCGAAAGACACAATAGACGTCCCAGTCATTCAGCACTTGACATTCAAAGTCAGACAAATGCCTGGCTTACCACCTTATCTCTCTGATCTCTCCGCTTCAGCTGGCTCTTTTGATAATCGGGAAATGTGGATTTGGCTTTTCATTTAATTGGTCTGAGCAACCCACCGCCCCTGACGGCAGTATGTCTGTGCAGGAAGCCCTCCGCATTGTTGCCGACTCACACATGCTGGCCATTTTCGCACCGAAGTGGATTTTGTCCCTTCCCTTCCCCAGGTAAACTCTCACTATGAATATTCTTGCTCCGCGGCGTGCTTATGCACGTTCCCTAGGTTTAAGCAGGTCCGCCAAGCACACTACCAGCTCATGAGCTTCATGCACGCTCAGGTTGCTGAACGGAAAGCTGAGATACACGACCTGGGTGGAAGCCCAACCGCTAGGACCGATGCTTTCACGATGCTCGTCAAGGCAAACGAGGTTGAGTCTGGAAAACTCAAATTGGACGACCAGGAGCTTGTGCGTGCCAAACTTTCATCTTGCTGTGGACTCTCTAAATCTTCCTTGATTAGATTGGAAATGTTTATATTATGCTTTTTGCTGGGCATGGTATGCCTCTACTCATTGATAAAATGCCACTGCGTAATGCATACTTACAGAAACTACGGCCCAATCTCTCGCCGCAACTCTTGGCTTCCTCAGTGTTTACCCCGATGTTCAGGATGAGGTCGTAGAACAGATCCTTTCTGTTGTTGGCTCCGCTCGTGACCCTGTAGGAATACTCGTTCTCTCAGTGTTCCAAGTATATCTAATGAATATTCGGGTGGCAGACGTACGATGATTATGCAAAGCTCGACAAAGTCCTTGCCGTATTCTACGAGGCTCTAAGAATGTTCCGTAGGTACATATCTGATTTTATAAATCAATACTCATCTGTCTTCCAAACGTAGCGGCCGGCTTCTTGATGATTCGCGAAGCTACTGAGGATACCATCTTGCAGATTCCCAATCCGCCAGGCCAAGAAGGAACCACAGCATTCCCGGTCCCGAAGGGCCTTCAGGCGAGCAGAAATCTACTTGATATCGCTCCCAATATCTCATATTTTTCCAATGCAGGTTGTCGTGGACATGGTAGGCGTTCGTGAGTATTCTTGAGTACAGGTCATTTCAATCATCAACTTCTAACTAAAGATTGTCGTAGAATACAACCCTCGCTATGTCGACGAACCTGAGAAATACAAGGCCTCTCGCTGGTATGGTGTATCGAATGAGTCTGAAGCCTTCTCTGCCTTCAGCGTTGGCCCACGAGCTTGCATCGGAAGGAAATTCGCCACCACTGAATCCGTTGCATTCCTCACCATGTTACTGCGAGAGTGGAAGGTGGAACCTTACTTGAGGGACGGCGAGACCAAAGACGGATGGCGAACACGCGTTTTGGATGGGCATATCGTCTTGACACTTGGAGTGGCAGACGTTCCGGTGAGGTTCACGAGGCGGGAGAAGAGAGGTTGATTGGCGGGTCGTTTTGATTTCTCGTCTTTATTTTCCGTACACTTTTTTTCTCTGCCAGTCTATTGATAGTTATATGTATGCTGTATTTGATACTTTAGCTTGCTTTTCTCGGGTACAAATGGCAACGGGTCTACTTGAATAGTGCGAATGAATTGCATGTTATCTATGAGGAAATCTGACAAAGATCATAAGAAAATAGTTGAGTAGACCAGCGGGTCGAACGAATCATGTAAAACCTGGAAAACGAACACCATGCTTCTTTGAAATCCCAATAAGCATCTGACGAGCAATCGAAAGCCCCGTGGTGTTGAACACAGCATTGGTGATTTCAACAGCACAGTTCGACTTCAGCCGACGACTACCAAGCATTTCGAGGTGCTGGTTAAGACTTTCCTCTGTCTTGATTAGACAGGTGAGAGAAGAAAGCTGGGGGAGAAGGTCTCCTAATGACATTCTGTGCAACATTGAGTCCGACAACTTTGTGCCGCACCACATTTCCAACCTTACAAGGAACGGAGTACCGACCAGAATCTCTTCCAAGATGTCTTGGGCGATCTTATTGACGAGCACAAGGGACTCGAGACAGCGTGAATGTGCAATCACCGGTGTCCAAGTTGATTGCCACAGCATCACTGTTGAAGCCGCATGCAATTCGAAGGTGGCGAGTCTTGGTAGCTGAAGACACGGAATCCAAAGATGCTGGACGCGCTCTGTGTTTCTAGGAATCTCCAGACGCAATCGCTTCAGCTCGGGAAATGCCAGGCTCGTAGGATTTGGAGTATCAACGATGTTTGAGATCTCGAGTCTACAGTCAACGAGAGTCTGAGAGCTCTGCCTCAATACTTCAAATATGACATCGGAAGGTAGGCAATTGCCCGTCAGGGATATGTTTGTGAGTTGGAAGAACGGAATGTCGAACAGTGATGCATCCGAAGGGAGTGGAAAGTTGAACACAACATTTCGCAGATTACGGGCACCTTGGAGGATGGATAAATTATTTAGCTCGCTATTCCCACCATCCTGCACAACTGTCAAGGCCCCAAGATGGCTGAACAAGGGGGATGGCAATGAAAAAAATCTCTGGACAACGGAATCCGCTCCGTTGATCGAGAGACGCTCAAATCTTTCAGAATGTTCGCGAAAGAAGTTCACAAGAAGCTGAGCTCCGGAGCTGTCCTTCAAGCCACGAGAATCGACGTCGAGGGAGACAAGCGTGTCAGTGGTTCTCCACATGAGCCTCTTCAAAATCGTCATATGATGGGCGGCATTCGATTCGTTCCATAGATATCGAAATCTGATATTTGACCAAAGTTTCGGTGTGGCATGGGCGACAGTCCGCCATCGCGAGCACACACGTTCGAGGGTCCATGGAGCTCGATTCAGGTCTGGAAGGACTTGGACGTCATCCGAGCATCGTAGAAAAATCTCCTGAAGTAGTTCATTGGGGATCTTGCGATGACCTGCGATCGTGGACTTGTATCGCTGGACTCGGGCAACGTGATCACTGCGCTGACTCTGAAGGCTAGTCAAAAGCTTCTGGACCCGAGCGATCTCGACGTCGTGCCATGCCACGCAGCCTTCAGAGTCAGCAATCATCAACAGAGCAACATCTTTCAGTCGGTCCAAGATAACATCGTTGCTCTTCACCGCGAGGTCGACTGCAGCTCGATCTTCTGCTAAGATGTGAGATAATTTCATGGCGGCGGGGCTGATGGGATCGGAACACATAGGACCATGAGCTTTCAACATGGACCACGGATAGAAAATAAGCTGGCATCGCACCTAAATCGAGGACTCTAATAAAGTTGGTACCAAGTTGGTACGATGATATGTTGCGCCGACGTTGAGGCTGCCACAGTAAGTAACAATTATAATAACAGGCTTGGATTCGCTCGAATGAATGATCCGTCCTGATCCGTCTTGCTAGGTACTCACAAATGAAATGGATTCTTTTAGTCATGTATTCTCAGCCAACGCTGCTTGTTGAGCTGAGCAGGTCTGGTTCTCCGGTTATTGTACGCTATAAGAAGAACGAAAGGAAACTTCGCGGCCTCTAGGGAAGGACAGTAACAGCTATACAGGAATACCAGTGCGTACAGGTGCGTACTTTCGCGTTTCTACCATGACTTAAAGCGAATTGACGAAGAGATAGAGTCACCCATTAATTTTCTGTATAGACAAGAGGTATATCTTCTGTGACCATATCCCCTTGAAGAAGCTCTAAACTGCTGTCACTATGGACGAAGGCGCGTAGCCTGGGGCTGCTGCTCAATTGTTTCCCAACCCTTCCTCATTGCACGCGTCTGCGTAGCAGTCCCCGAAATATACCCACTCGTTGCGGAGGTCGAAGGCACTGACGACAACAAGCTTCTCCTGTGAGCATGGAAGTTATCGATCTTCACGTTCAGCTGCCGGGCAGAAGGCTGGGAGGATGGAAATCGAAGGCTACAGTTATAGTCTCGATGCCGGGCAGTAATAGACTTATCCCCAAACTTCAAACATTTGGTCTTGGTGGTGGAATGCTGCCAGTCATACTCGTTCTCTGCTCTGAATTTCCGCGAATCCTCGCTATGTTACAAGAAGCCTTTGCCTCGAATCTCGATATCGATGCGACCCTCAGCTTTTTCCTTCTCATTTCCCCTTCGAAACACATAGGTCAAAGACTTGACGCGTACCGCCATGATCGAGAACATCTTTATTCATGGACGACATCCCCGACATGGAACGAATACCCCGTATTTTGATATGGATCTACTATGTATGAACACAGCCTCGGCCCTGGAGCCAGTTGACATATACCGTTTCGATTGCTTTGATAGCAGTATGTCTATACGTCTATCCCTAGGAAGTTTCTATAACTCGCACGAGCTTTCTGTAGCCGTGGGATGAAGTGCTCATCTATCAATGCCGGAAGAAGGCATCGATGCGATCTGTTACTAAGATGTCGTGAACAGCCTCTTTTCCCTGTCATTGGGCAGTCGGCGTCGGGCACATACCCTCAATTTATTGACGTATGTCGCACATATCGGAGGATTATTAATCAATATTAGACCAGCCTTGCAGGTGGATTATCGCGATTCCGGGATTCTCATTGGCTTTCGCTCATGGAGTAGCTAATCGCAGTGCTCGGCGCAAGACTAGGCGAAATTTAAAGAACCGCGAAACATGTCGGGTTTCCATTGCCATCCCTCCCGTACGTGCTTGATATCGGCTCTTCACAATTACTGTGAAAATGAACTCTACTTCCCAAGATGACGACGCGTAAGTACAAGAAGAAATGATGCTGGTACTTATCTCAACCCACACACTGCATTTTCTCTCAACTGGCAGGCCACCAGCATCAGCTTAAATGTGCCTTTGCATAGGATGCCACTATCAGTACCTTGGATGCGTGAATCATCCCCACTCAAAATTATCACGAAGGGGTAGATTCCAGTTGCGTCGGATCAAATATGTGATGGTGGATCACTATTACTGGTAAGTCAGGATCTTCTCCTTCCATATCGTTCTTTTAGTGTCCCTTGCTCGTGAACGGCGCTGAAAATACAGGTGTATTTATCATACTCTTTGGCATGTCAACAGTTTCGATCATGTGTGTGACAATCTCTCTTTATGTTGCTCCCACAATCTACCCTGCTAATGTAGGTTGACAGACGAAGAGGCATACAGAAAGTCCCTCAATTGAGCATGTTTGTGGTAACGTTGGCAACCTTTCTCATCGCAACTCTGTACTTGGATGCCCAATTGGCCTCATTGTCAATGACTGTCCGGACTTTTTTCATTGAAAATGCCGAGCTTCCGTTACTGGAGAAGGTCGATGTATTTCGCTGGAAAGTGTTTCCAACGAACCTCATGATCATATGGGCTTCTGAACTTGTGGTTCGTAACTTCTATTCATCAATGTTGAGTGCTACGAGAGAGAAACATGACATCGTGCAGCACATCATCAGCGACGCAGTTGTTATCTGGAGAGCTTGGGTAATCCTTTCGCTAGGCAGAAAGTTGTTGCTCGTACCCCTCGCTCTGTGGGTTGGAGCAATTGGTGAGGCCCAATATTCATGTTTCGTCCAGATGCTGATTTTTGAAGCCACGGCACTCACATACCTCGTCGCTGCGTCGAGTTTTGATGGTATCCAAAACCTGAACATCGGCGGTGTTCAGCAATATCTATTCACAGCCAGCATTGCATTATCTTTGGGTGCAAATTTGACTGCAACGCTGTTAATTGCATACAAGCTATGGTACGCCATGCCACGTCTATTTTCATGAGAATTGCTCCAATTGGTCCATAGGGCAGCATATCACAGAGATTTCGCCGGTGCGCTCGGTAAAAAGACGATGGTGCAAAACGTCTTGATCATCCTTGTAGAGTCAGGTGCCATCTACTGTGTGCTTCAGGCGAGTGTTTTATCATCGACTGTTACTCGAAGCTCACTCACAGTGGGAGCAGCTTGTAGCCGTGGTGATGAGCATCGCACCCGATGGAGGCACCGGAGGAGTTCCCGGTTCAGCAGAGTGGGTCGCCGCGCAAGTATTTGCCTCAGCCTACGTTGAGATCTCGGTGAGTACGGCGCTATATTCACATCCTTGGTTTCTAATGTCGCTAACGATGATTACGATATCAGGCAATGTATGCATCTGCCATAGTCGTCCTCGTGAATGCACGGCGTTCCATTGCTGACACATATGGATTCAGTGATGTGGTGGTGGATGCGGAAAGTCAGGTGCCAGGACGCCGTGGTCTTTCCGAAGCCAGAGTACGCTCAGGAACGCTGGGACGTCTATCTTTCATAAACCCGCTTCCCCAGAGTGTAGTAAGCACGAGAAGTACGAGCAGTGACGGCGGAAGTGGGGGTGGTGACCCGGCGAGTGTGGAGAAACTCTTTAAGGATGGAATGCGCGGAGATGAGAATGTAGAGGGATCAAGTGATATAATCATCGAACCGAGATAGGCGAACTCTCGGTGTCTGTTTTCTGAAATTTCTTTCTTCTTTCTTGCTTCTTTCTGGGAGAGCTTGATGCTTCGCATTTGACTTGAATGTTGCATCGCGCAGTTGTGTCATATCGTGATTATAAATTATGCCTGTGTAGGTCTGTGTTCCCGTTCGTGCTTGAATTTGTATCTCGACATTGATTCTATTGTTAATGCTTGTTGAAATTAACATCTACTTATTAGCATGAACTCCGGTCATCTACCAGTTGCGCCCTATTTTTAGTTCCCATCCTCGAGGTGATGTCAAACATCCCCGTACGCGGTATAATTGGTGGTGTGGGAAAACTGTTCGATCACCACGACGATTGACTCCTTCCGGGAGATTGAAGAGTAGGCGGACCACCGACGGACGTCCTTTCCACCGCAGAATGCAGTGTCGACTGTCTGGTGTCGCGCTTCGATGTGCACCCCACACCGAATGGAAATTGGGATCTATCCCTCTCCTGGTATCACCAACGTGGACGCGCTTGATCACCTGTTTGTTCTTCGGTATCCTCAGGCGTCAGCTGGGATCTAGACATTCGTTTGATTATTTCTTGATGAAGGTTCGATGAAAGTTCGAGATACTACTGACATTGTAGATGGCTTTAGGGTCCACTGCAGTCAGAACGTTAACATAATGCCTAGAACTACTTAGGCCTCAGGCCTGGACGTCGGACTCGGTTTTTCAGTCTAGCTCCATTTCTCACTGCCACTATCCACGTGTTCGGGACTACATTGACTACCGTGAATGCCGTGATGAGACGACCACGCACCGACACGCCCTTTGGCGTCTCACTCTCTCCTGAATTTTTCTCCTTGCTAAACTGGCCTTGGCTTCAAGCTTCAAATCACATGAGGTCGCAAATGCGTTACGGATCGTGATCGTGTTCGGATCGAATTGAGGATCTGAGACTCGCAAATGCGGGGTAAAAATCATTAAATACCCATAAGAAATTCGTAGCTACGCGAGGCTGGGCAGGGGCTATCACACCGATTGATAAGCTCACATGAGCGTAAAGAAGAAACAGGAACTTGTAAGGGGCCTGAAGGGGCTGGCCAAGGCAGATTATTTCTAACCTACACGCGAAAGCGAGTGGTCGGAGAAATCGATCCTTCCTAATCCGTTTATCGCAGCGTCATTGATTCGGCAACAGGTTAAATACTGCGTGTTCAGCAGTCGAGACATCCATTTTCTTCCCTTCATCTCACTACAATGTCGAAGACATACAATATCCCCAAAGTTCAAACTGCCGCCATTGTCCCGGAGAAGGGCAGCTCCATCGTTGTCAAGCACGACCACCCTGTGAAGTCGCAGGCAGATCTCGCACCAGGAGAGTGTCTGGTGAAGCTTCACTGCACCGGCGTCTGCCACACCGATCTTCACGCTGCCCTCGGTGACTGGCCCCTGAAGGCTAACATCCCTCTTATCGGCGGACACGAAGGTGTCGGCGATATTGTCGCGATTGGCTCCCACACCCCCGAAAGCCCAGTCAAGGTCGGCGACCGTGTTGGGATAAAATGGCTGGCGAACTCTTGTCTCGATTGCGAGCAATGCCGAAAGGGCAGAGAGCAAAGTACGGTGTCCCCAATCTCAGGTCTGCCTGACGTCATCTTATCTTATCTCTTCGCAGATTGTGCCGAAGCCAAACTGAGCGGTTTCAACGTCGACGGAACTTTCTCGCAATACGTCGTATGTTCAGTTTGCCCCTGTGACGGCAATTGTTTTCTTATCCGCCCCTTGCCCAGGTGTCCTTCGTCCGACATGTCACTCCTATCCCCGAAGGAATCGATAGTAACGAAGCAGCATCGATATTGTGTGCAGTACGCTGTCTCATTTTCCCCGAATCACGGTCCCATCCTTACTATCTGTCTTTAGGGAGTGACTGTGTACAGAGCGCTGAAATACAGCCAGACTAATCCTGGTGACTGGGTTGTTCTTCCTGGTGCTGGTGGAGGGCTTGGGCATTTAGGTTACTCAACTGTTCTCCTGGTCGAACTTCTCAATCTTACTACGAACACCAGCGATCCAATACGCGAAATATATCGGTCTACGGGTCATCGCCATCGGTATGTTTTCCTATTCTATCACGCATAACTTTCGAGCACTCACCAGGATATCTATAGACACCGGCGCAGAAAAGAAGAAGCTATGCCTTGCTTTGGGTGCTGAAGTATGGATTGACTTCCAAGAGTCCAAGGACATCGTCGCAGATATCAATGCCGCGACGGACGGCCTCGGTGCTCACTCCGCTGTTGTGACAGCCGCCTCTGTACATATCGTCAACTGTATGTTAGTTTCGTTACTAAATACTTTTCATATAGGGTACTGGTTATCAACAAGCCATCGAGTACCTCAGGAAAGGCGGTACTCTCATGGCTGTCGGTCTTCCCGGCGAAGCCACTTTGGATGCTTCCATCTTCTTTACCGTGTTCAAGGTAAGCAGCGTATCCTTGTTGTACATGCAGGTTTCTTACCACACACTCTACACAGAGCATCAGCATCCTTGGCTCGTACGTTGGCAACCGTCAGGATGCCATTGAAGCCCTTGACATCGCAGCTCGTGGGGGCGTCAAGTGCCACTATGTCCTCAAAGAGCTGGGCAATCTTGCAGAGTGAGTCCATTAGATTTGCATACCTCAATAATGACCTAAACTACTTCTCTTGCAGGGTCTACGAGGGCTTGACGAATGGCACCGTCACTGGCCGCGTCGTCCTGGACATGAGGGGCAAGAACTAAGACTGCACTGTTACTGTAAATATACAAACATAAACCTGAAGACTGCTGTAGTACGTGTGTCTAGTCTATCATATCATGTGGGGGAATTTGGTGTATGTATCTCTTAGAGGTTATAGGAGCTCAATATAAATGGGGACCAACTGGAAATGGTTGAACTTCAGAAATCTGTATGCCGACCATTTTCATCTTCGTTAGCACCTTCACAGGGTAAGTATTTCTGCCACTCCATCTGAGACTTCGGCGTGGACAACCTGACGCACGCCAGTTCTTTAGAGGTGACGTCAGTATTGTTCAACATACTCAGAACCTATAGCAATTACTGGCGTCGATAGTACGGAACTTTGGACTTTGACTTTGGATCAGACTCGCGTAAATGCTGAATTGTGATTCAATGCCCTGCATACATACATTGTTATGTTGGATCATCTTCAATAGTGATATTCAGTGACAATAAGTGTTACATGGGTCATGACGGACACAATTCAAGAGACCGCGAACCGCGAACGTACAATAAGCATGCAATTACGATCCACATAAACAGTGGGCATGCAGGACGGGGTGCCCCATTGCTACTTCTTATCGGCTTTTGTTCCCCGAGACTGTTTCTTCTTCGCCGGGGGATTCTGCGCCTCCTTAGTCCAAATATTCCTTGGGTCTGTTGTCTCTTGAGCGTATTTGTAAAGCTTGTCCGCGAGGTTCGAGTCTTCGGCAGTGTATTTCTCGTGTAACGTGTGGCTCCACTTTGCGAGACGGAGAAGGAAAGTTGCGAATTGGAAGGCTGCGAGAGGTTCAGAGATATCGAAATGCCTCATGTTCCGCTCCATGATATAAATTTGCTGGGGTGATGATGATACTGTCGTCAGTGGTACTGCTCTTCGATATATATATATATATACGCACCTCCTCGAATTTCCAACTCATGAGCACAGTGCCTTTGCTTCCACAGGTTACCAGTCCAAAAACGGGCTGCTTGGTGATATCAAGTGTGGCGAGAAAAGAGACAGCGGCAGTACAATAGAACCGAACTTGATTCAAGGCCTGTTTCTCAGTCTGATATCTTCGTTTATGTTCCACCATCAAAACGGGGAATCTGAAGTCAAGCTCTAAGTGTGAAGTAGGGTCGACGTTCGGCTTAGGCATTCCGGTAGATGTGAGAGACTCTGAGATTGAAATGGACAATGGAGATCGGACCAATTCTTTATACCACTTCGCTGTGGCGGGCTCAAGCCCTTCCAGGGTCGCTACTTCGTCACGCGGACGCAAGCCACTGTCGCTCCTAGGATTCAAGGTTTGGGGCGAAGACTGGTGCGCAGACGGGGCATCTGACTTAGGAGCTTTTGCTGCTTGAGAAATGCCAGGGGTAGACGGTAAAGCTGAAATTGCCGTCACGCTGGCAGGCATTTCTAAGTGCGACTTGTCCTTAGATCCATAGGTGTCTGTGCAGTGAACCAGCGCAAATTTGTTGATGAGGGTATGGGAGATTTTCCGACCTTTTTCTGGACTGCCGCGGATAGGCACCACCATGATTGCATCAACTACACCACAATCTGGTTCCTTGGGACCGTGACGCCTGACCTGGGCTTCCAGTTTAGCATTGTCGGTGTTGAGTGTCCTGAGAGCTTCTGTGAGAAAGGCTGTGATCTGATGAAGGACAAGTGGGTCGAGAGGCTTGATTGCATTATGAGCATCATATAGTGCTTCATCGAGCAATTTCTTGTTGGTCCACTTGGTCATGTTGAATTTTTTCGCTATAGTTGTAGTGGAATCGGGGCCTTGGGAAGGGTTCTCAAACTCGTCGAGAGAGGGATTCCTTGGATAATTAATGATTCTTTCCAGCCTTTACGGAAGTTTCAGTTGCCTGTCGGAAACAGATATTACAAGACGCCTTACAGAATATTGTTTGAGATGTATGCATCGTCAACAACTGAAAAGCGATACAACATAGCATCCCAGTCATGTCGGCTCTCTGCTTCGCCAACACTTCTATGGTCGGCGACAGCTCGAAGTGAATACGCGCCATAAGATGCCAAAAATACCTCGGAAAGTTTTTTAGACATCAGCAGAGCTAATTTGTCATCCAGATTAATGACACTTCGTTCCAGCTTCTCCAAGCTTATTCGATTCTCTTGGAAAAGGTGTTCACAAGTCAGTTGAAACTGCGGGTGGAGCTTTGATAACATTTCCTTCACAAAGTATGTAAGTAGCAGAAATAATCTTCACACGAGGCTGCACTCACCGCCGCTGTCCAAGACTCAGGCCAACAATAACCTGAGAGGCTATCATACAATTCCACCATGGAATTTACAGATTCGGATACTTTTGTTGTGCTCGAAAGGGAAAGGCAAGTTACGCTGATAACATTGCGTTCGAAAAGAAAGGACGAGACTGATATATCCCCTTCAACATCCTGCTCTGATCGTGCAGCCAGACTGGGAGAATACTGATCAAGACCAGTGTTGGAATCTCAACACGATGTTAACCTACGTCGATGAGGACAGATGTGACTTAGTTTTTGCCGGCTCTGTGGCCAGCTTGGTCTCCGCATTAACGGAAATTGTCCTGAATGAAATTCTATCAGTTCGATGATAATGTGAAAAACACCACGGACGCTGACGGGATCAGTTGTGGCGCACTTTTTGCCACCACGTTCTTCTCGTTCGGCCTGCTCTTCTTGCTTGGCTCGCCCGACTTGCCCTTCTTATTTGCCTCACTTGTATTGTCATCATTGGCATTACTGCCACGCTTGCTCGTATCGCTTTCGGGGAGACCTTTCGGAGCCAGGAGGATAGGAAAGACCTGTGATGAGTTGAGAAGTGACGGTAGTTCAGGGGGGAAGATGTGATCTCTGTTGCAGGGAACAGTCAGTTAGATACCATGCCAGCATCAATGGGACCTACAACTCATCTTTTTTCATTGAATACTTCAGAAGCCCACAGGACGATGGAAGCTTCACAGGGTTCTACTGGCCCTTGTAATCCGTCATTGTAAGTGAGATCATGAATAATGTGATCTGAGCGCCACGATAACGGCTGAACATGCGGTTCCATTGTTCCGTCTTCTACATCTTGAAAATGAGAACGGAGGCCGAGGATAAACTGGGAAAACATAAGGGCGTGTATAGGGTCTGATAGGTCAAAAACGCCGAGAGAAGGGCATGTTGCTTGTTCATCCGCATACGCCACATGAACTATAGGCTGTGCATTATTATCAGCACAAGAGCGAAGAAGAAGAAAAGAAGTGCAGACACACCAGGCCTTCATTCACTTCAGCTGCGGAATCAAGCCAGGCAAGGATGACACGGGCAATATCCCCAGATTCAGAGATGGTGATCCCCACAGCAGGAAGATCTATACCCCACACGTACCGCTGATAGAGAATGCTCGAGAGCAGCGGAGAAATAGCATCTGAATTGGCCACAGCGATTACAGGCAAGACACAATGAAGCCGCCTTCCGTGACCGGGAAGAAGGTGTGCACAGAACGGCATATCCAGAGAACGTTCACCGTTCGTGGCATCGATTTTGCCACTTTCATCGCTCTCAACACTTTCATCATCTATCTCGCTGCTGTTGTCGCTTTCAGCATCGCTCTCATCATCGTCGCTCTCGCCACCCTCACTATCGTCGCTGTCCTCGCTGTTTTCGTTCGCCGCATTACCGTGACTCGCGCTTTTGTTCTCGCTGCTTTCGGAGATCTCTTGCCGTTCAACAGGTTGTCCTGTCCCAACCGGCGAGTCTTCTTCCAGTGAATCAGGTCGGTTGCTCGGTTCATTTTCTATGCCAGGAGGCACAACCATCTTTGGATCATTGGCCACAAAGGCTACAAGCAGCTCGAAATGTCCATCAAGCTGGCCAAGCTGTGCAGATGTAGAACGAGGCAAGATGAACGAGGCATCGGCACTGAAGAATCACGCACGTCAGCCTTACGCATGGTATAGGAAAGAGAAACGCACAAGACTGAAGCGTGTTCATGGCATTTTTGACCGATACGAGATATTAGAGGAAGCGAGAAGGTCCGAGTATGCTGAAAGCATCCATATTCACGACGCCGACGAATTTCGCGGATATCGGCAACACTTAAAAGAATCAAATCACGAAGTTCCGTGGACAGCAATGATGGCGACTGAGGTAGAATAGAGTCTGCATAATCAGGTGCAGGTGCAGCAAGTCTTTCGGAGACTTGTTGCACAAGTTCCGTCACTCGGTGTGGGGAAAGAGGATGCTTGATCGACGTGATGGAACTGGAAAGACCGCAGTGCTGCAACATCTGAGAGAGCTTGTGAACACGGAAGGGCCATTCTGTCGCGTCCGATATCTTGTGTATAATTAGTTGGTCCAAGTCTGAGGATTCTCCAATCATTTGAAGCAAAGGGTTTAACGAAAGCGCGGTTGAGTGCCAGATGTGGTCGAAGGTTGAACATGAACAGCACGAGCTTCGTCCTAAGTACTACAAGTTGTTGCGGAGGCCAGTGGCCACAATTGAACCCGGGCCTCGTGACCACGCTCTTTTGACTGTGCTTGGCCGTGCTGTACAATCGGCTCTAGTCTACACACGATGCCCCACATTTCACGACACAAACCTACAGCGTTCCGCAATACTTAAGTACTAGGTAGGAACTACACGCATTGAATATGTTCAGACAATCAGCAAATATAGAATTCATCTTGTAATATACAGAAGCACAGACGACGAGTAAAGATTAAATAATAGAAAACGAAGAAGACAAAAGCAACGCGAATTATCTACATTACGCACAGTCCCCGCCCCTTAACTCAACTGCAACACACTCCCATCCGCCACAGGCCCCGAGCTCGCATCCATCTGCTGCACTTCATTAATCACCGTTCCCTGCCCCGTCGTCCCGAGATTCAAACCCGCAGCAGTGGCATTCGTCACCGCTCCCGTCCTCGCAATCTCCGCCTTGACCGCATCAACCATCTTCTTCAGCCCCAGTCTCTCATTCACCAAAGCCATCTTCGCACTCTCCAGCCCCCTCCTTTCCTCCTCCAGTATGTCTTCCAGCTCCTCGAACTGCGACATCTTGAGCTCTAGCTTCGTCAGCGTTAGCTTGATGAGCGACGCGAGCGCCGTCCGGATCTGATTGTCCTCCGCCTCCGCGAGCGCTCTCGCCGCCTTGCCCGACGCCTTGAGAGCCAATTCAGCCGCGCGCACGACCTTGGAATGCGGGAGCGTGTGGGAGGATTTTTTGATATCGGCGCTTTCGGAGGCGGCGGGGGCGGGGGTGCCATGTTTGCTGGTGCTGCTTTCTGGCTCGTCCTCGTCCATCCGATCATCATCCTTCTTCTCTTCCTCCTTCTCCACTGCGTCATCCGCCGGCTTCTCCTCTTTCACGTCGCTTCCGGCTTTCGACCCATCCGTCAGCTCGTGCAACGCCGTCTTCGCTGCCTCGGCAGCAACTCCAGGTCCAACAACACCAGCGAGGAACGCGACGACGCTCATCACAGGGTTGTCCGCCTGGTCGAAGGGTATCCGCCCGAACCGCAGCGGGCCCATCGATGCCTCCGTGTTTAGATATGGGTCCTCAATAGGTAGCTCCAAAAACTTGCGGATACACTGCTGCGCCGACCGCGTCCCGACGTGTTCCTCAATCTTCGACCAGTCGTCATCATACATCTCCACACCCTCCAGGAGGAGGAGCACCTCCTGGTCCGACCAGTCATCGTTGTTCCCACTCCCGTGCGCCACCCCGGCCGCAGCGCTGCTGAGCTTGACGAAGTCACCGCTGAACATCGTCGAGGGAAAGCGCCCGTCAAGGTAGCACGGCGGGCAGATCTCGAACTTCTTGTCTTTGAGCGAGTGGTACCGGACGGCTGTGCAGTCCGCACCGCAAGTGTCGCAGCTGTGTGTGTCTGCGGCGCGGGCGGCAGCACCATTGACGACGGCACCGTTGGCGAGTGACTCGGCTTCGGCGGAGCTGACGGCACGGGAGGCTTTGGCGGTGGTTTGGTATATAGAGGAACGGAGCTCGAGGGAGGCGGGCGTGGCGGATGAAGCAGAGGTCTTTTGGGCGCCGTTGACGGGTGCGGCACCAGGGTGGGTTGGTCGTGTGCCGGGGTGAAGAGATTGCAATCCTCGAGGGGTGTCGAGGATCACACGGAAGTGACCTGTGAAAGGGGGAGCCAATGCCGCGGGACGCGATTCGGGGTCAATCTGAGTGTGTTGAATGAGAAAAGTTTCTAAAGACACGGGTAGTGACATACCTGGTAGTTGATGAGACCCCATTGTTCGAGGAATGCGTGGACGCGCATAATGGCACAGACGTCCCCAGCTAGATTTCTTCGGCAGGCAGTGACTGTAAGGTATTCAATTGGCCGGAGTCGGTATGTGTTGATCATGAAGTCGCGGTAGTCCTTGTAAATGGCGGGCGTCTTTGACCTATTTCGCGAGTTGAAAAACTCTGGCAAGGCACGTTGCTCGACGGGATGGATTCGCGACATGTCAAACCATGCCGAGTACGAGGGTATAATGACCTCGTGTGTCTGAGCAGCGAGGTATTTTCGAGCTTGCTCCTCCAAACGAAGTCGCGTAGCCTCCAGCTGTGCTGGGTCCTCCTCATCGTTCTCGTCCCCAGAATCCGCCTCTTCATCGGCACCGTCGTTCATGGAAACATCTCCAACATCATCGTCGTCACCCTCTTTCAACACCCTGACCTTTCCACCGTTCTGGGGTCGAGGGTCCGACGAACCCTCGGGCGGCAAATTGGCTATGTCGCCAGATTGGACTGGTTCGAGTTCGCCCCGCTTTCCAGTAGCATTTTCTGGGTCGACTGGTGTGGCTCCTTGGTTCTGTTGAGGAACAGTAAGCTTTATGCGCTTAGAGTCGGACGAGCTTGGGCCAGGGGATCCGGCGCGCTTAGGAGAGTCCATTGTCGAGTTTTGATGTTGTTGACTGGAGTTCAAGCTGGAATGTTGTCTAGCGTGCCTAGATCAAAGCACACGTAAATATGGGCAATTGAACAATTACTCGATGAAGTTCTTGAACGAATCGGAACGATGAAACGGTCTGCTCTTGGTTTGCTCTATACTAGTTTGTTGAATACTTCCTGCAATCTCTTTTCATAACTTCCGCATTTGCGATGTTCCCAACACCTCCGCGGAACCCTATGTAACTTAAAACAACTACCACGTGGTCAGGTCTAAATCGACAGAATCAGCTGAGCTGATCAATAATGCCAGTGAGATGTTAGAGGCATCGAGTACGTTACGTAGACTTCCATATTGCTTCGTCCTCACCTCCACCCAGGATGACAACTTTCGTGAAAGCTACCTGCCATTGCGGTCTCAATAGATTCAAAATCGCGTTCAATACTCCGTCTCTTCCAATAATCAGCGATGCATGTCATTGCAATTCCTGCCGTCACAGCACAGGACAGCTCATAGTCATGCAAGTCGGTTTCGATGGTGTTCCACTGTCTCCAGATATGAACGAACCGGCCGATCTGTCGAACCTCACACCGTACAAGACATCAGAAGTTGCTACTCGATGGTTCTGTAGCACATGCTCCGCTCACATTCTCTGGCAGTACAACTCCCCCGAAGTGAGCTGGTGCATCTCCGCAGGCGCGCTCGAGAAGACGGAAGGAATCGTGAAAATAGGACATCACATTTTCGTGGGAGATACATTGGACGGCGGTATCGCCGACCATCTCAGAGTCTTCGATGGGCTTGAGATTCATCGATACATTTCCAAAGTGAGGGAAGACAAGGTTGTCCCTCTTGGATGGCGAAGCGTAGAGGCTGTCGACAAGAAGGAAGACACAGACCACGATCGCCTCTCTTTACACTGCCATTGCAAGTCGATCCAGCTCTCCATCACCCGCCCTTCAGCTGCCTCTGCTCTTCCATCATCCCCGTATCCTGACCTTCTTTTCCCTTACATCTCCAGTCCACCATCCAAAGTCGTGAACACCGAAGATGAAAAGTGGTGGCTCCGCCCTGCTAGGTCCGAGAAGCCCACAAAATATCTCGCCGGTCACTGTGCCTGCACCACGTGCAGGCTCACCAGTGGCTTTGAGATCCAGAGCTGGGCATTCGTTCCCCGAGCTAACATCCTCACTGCCTCCGGAGAGGAAACAGAGCTCTACCTTCAAGATGCATTGCTGCGTCCAAAGGGACTGAGGCAGTACAATTCCAGTCCTGGGAGGAACCGTGAGTTTTGTGGGACGTGTGGAGCTACTGTGTTCTGGTGGGGCGAGGAAAGACCGGAGTTGATCGATGTTTCCGTTGGGTTGATTGATGAAAAGCAGGGAGGTGCGAGGGCGGAGGGGTGGTTGGATTGGCACAAGGACCGGGTGAGCTTTGAGGAAGTAGCGAAGAGCAGGTCTTTAGTGGAAGGATTGGCTGCAGGGTTGCTTGAATCGGCTTGAGCTGTGGTATGTATGTGCATCTGGAAGGGATGCTTTTACGTTTCTTACATGGCCCATTCTAGAATCAAGCGAACAAGAGGAACACTGCCTGCGTCGTCTGTTAGTTGCCTATATCAACTATCATGCGACGCGTGACGTCACGCGTCCAGCAGGTCAAGCAGCTTTGCCCATGGCGCTCCCCTGCTCCGATGTGCGGAGATCCGAGAAACCCATGGCCTCCACATACATCTCCGTTAATCCTTTGACGTGGCACTTAAGAAATCGCGTCAGATTTCGAGAAATGGGCAAACATCATATTTGCTTCTTTTCGACCACGGCCACATTAAAAACCCCACTCACTTTAACAACTGACGCAGCACCCACTTAGTTCGCGTATACATCACTATTATGACTACCGTTCTCATGGCTGCCTGCCATTGCGGCAAAAACACGTTCAACATTAAGTTTACCACTACCTCTCTTCCCATCATCAACGATCTCTGCCACTGTTCTTCCTGCCGACACAGCACTGGTCAACTCACCGTCAACTACGTCCGCTTCGATGGCGTCCCACTTTCTCCGTTATCTGCCACCGACGACAAACCCGCGGACCTCACCAACCTCACAGCATACAGAGCGACCGGTGCCGCGACGCGGTGGTTCTGCAACACATGCTCTGCGCACCTGTTCTTCGAGGTCATCGGGGACAAGTTCTGGTGCGTCGCGGTAGGCAACCTTGAAAGGGCCGAAGGCATCGCGAAGAACGAGTTCCACATCTTCGTTGCCGACACTATCGATGGTGGGATTGCAGATCAGATCAGGGCCGTCGATGGGTTTGAGCTCCCGCGGTATATCGGGCAGCAGGAGGAAGGAAAAGTAGTTCCGCTAGGGTGGCGCAATACGGAGGTAATTGCCGCGAACAGGGATGCGGAGGCACTGGCGTTTTATTGTCGTTGCAAAGCAATATCGTTCTCCGTCACACGCCCCTCGGCCGCTTCAGCTCTTCCACACTCTCCGTATCCGGACCTTATTTTCCCCGCCCACTCCACCAATGCGTCGAAGCTCAAGAACCCAGAGGACGAGAAGTGGTGGCTGCGCCCACTAGGCGCCGAACAGCCCACAAAGTACCTCGCAGGACATTGCGCATGCACCCACTGCAGACTCACCAGTGGATTCGATATCCAGAGCTGGGCGTTCGTCCCACGGGCGAATGTCCTCGTCGCATCCCAACCTGGAGCTGCCCCAACGGAGATTGACTTGCAGGAGGCTGGACAGCGCCCTAAGGGGCTTGTGCAGTACAGAGGCAGCCCTGGCGTTCGCGAATTCTGTGGGACGTGCGGGGCAACGGCTTTTTGGTGGTCGGAAGAAAGGCCGGATTTACTAGAAGTTTCGGTCGGGCTTGTCGATGAAACGCAGGATGGACTGAGAGCTGAGGGATGGCTGGACTGGCATAAGGCAAGGATTGCGCGGGAGGAGGACGCAGTGAATAAAGCTTTCATCGGAGCTGTCACTGAGGGTTTGAAGGAGTGGAAGTAAGAGGGTTGACGTGCGCATGTGTTACATGATATCCGCTATCAAGCATTGACGAGATTCTCTGGGATGTATCGCGTTTGACTTGCAAAACATTTTGCGTCATGCTAATCGAATATCGCGACTTTCACAGTGCTGGATTTTAGGCCTTGGCTGGTCCCAGTTGCACTTTTGACCTATTCCATGGCATTTTTTGCCCTTGGTGTTTCACTATGTTCAAAAGTTGTTTTGGAACCATACCTTTGGGATTCTCGTCATCTTCGCTGAACTTCTTCAGGGATTTAGAATGTTGGATGCGCCACTGGCACCAGTGACTGGCACGTATCGTTTCACAGCACGTGCTCTCATTCGCATTGAGCGTAATCGACGCGATTGCGTTTTCTTGCCCCCCGCTCGCGTAATATTTGTTGAAGAGGCGAAGAAATTTGTTATATGTATGTTTATCTCCTGCGGTAGCTCATATTGAGTGTCTCAAACATCCATGGTCCACAATCCGTCATTCCCAGGTTCAAGCCGTCGTTTCAACAATGGCTATACGAGCACGTCCACGAATGCAAATCTAACACCCATAGCTCCATCAAAATCAAAGCCGCTTATTCGAAATGTACCTGCATATGGAGATGCGATCCGTTCACGATCTCGCTCGACCAAAGTGAAGCCTATCTATGGTGCACATCGACGTAAGTACGTAATTCTTTGCATACTGCTGACGGGAGTTACCAAATTTACGTCTTCTCCTGCTCCCAGGCTCCCCACCGTCAAAAACGTCACCCCCAAGTGAATCGCTAGATGTCCCGTGTGACGTCTCCCATAAGCCAACCTTCGGACCTCACCTGTCTCCAGCCACCATAACCGCAAGCCCTAGCATCAACGAAGAAAAAATCGACGCTGTATCGCTGCAGCTGCAGAATTCGGATAGGGTCGCGCGAGACCACCTCGCCTCTGAACGGAAGTTTTTCTTGTACGTGCGGACGAGTCTGTCGATAGCTACAGGGGGCGTAGGTGTGTTTATAATAAGAGTCCTCAATCCTGGAGGCCGCTTATCAGTGTTCTGCACCCAAAGCGTTGGTCCAATCAATGAGTTTGTTAGAATACTTCTCCCAAGGAGAGGGGAAGAAGACGTCGAGACGCGTCGAAGCATCGCAAGACCGCTTGGGGCATCCGCTGTTGTACTCGTCTTATTTATGGGTGAGAAACCAATCATGCACATCATCACACTCTTATATACACATCATGTAAAGGTCTCGCACGTTATTTCTTCGTTCAAAAGTCCCTTGTGAAGGGCGTGTTTCCGGTTGCTCGGGTAGGCATTATGTTTCTAGCCCTCCTCGGCACGCTGGTCACTGTAACATTCGGGATCTTGCTTACCAGTACCTTGATCCACAACACTGCTTACAACTATGTATTTTTCTTTCCACTTGTTCAAGGGGTATTTACCTGATTACTAGATATCGGCGGTTTCTGCGTATCATATCATATACGGAATACAAGATAGAAAGTACAAGCAATTTAGACTGGAGAGCCCAAGGAGCTGCGAAACAGTGTTCCACTAAACGGATGTTCACGCTGCAGGGCATAGCACCAGCCATTGCAGAAAGAAACGAAGACATAGGAGGGGAAAACACACTGCAGGCAGGGATTGCTTAGTTGGGTGCGACAGTCATATTGCTTGAGCCCATTGCATCCTCGCCTCCTCGCAATCTTTCCTGAGATGGCTTCTCCCCATCCGTCAAGTTGCCATCTCCACTATCGCTGCTCCCGCTTACTACGCTCTGAGGTCGTGGGGTAACGAATGACAGACGTCCCAACGTCCCTGAACGCACCCCGCCTCTGGGGAGACCTCCGATCTGGCCTTCCACATCAACTGCCACATCAGAGATTCCATATGTCTCCACAATAGAACGTCGGGAGTTCACAAGGACTACCACGATGGCGGCATACATTGCCTGAGATCACATTCATCATAAGCTACAATAAGGATGCACTGTAGTGAAAATATGGCTGCTCACCGAGATCTCGAAGTAGGCTGAGGAGAATATCTGGGCGGCGATCCATTCTACGGAACCAGGAACTCCTCCCGTGCCTCCATGAGGTGCGATGCTCATTATCAAGGTTACAAGCTGCTCTAACCATAAGTGTGCTTCGAGTAGAAGTTGATGAGATACTCGCCTGAAGCACAAAGTAAATAACACCTGACTCTACAAGCATGAGCAAGGTATTTAGCCCCATCGTCCATTTGCCAAGGGCACCAACGACGTTCTTGCGATGGACCCTTAAGCGCATTCAGAAGATCGTTGTAAAGACAAGTAGAGGGGGGACGTACCATAATCTGTAACCAATCAGCGATGTTGCAGTCGCGTTTGTAGCCAGAGACAATGCGATATTGGCGGTAAATAGATATTGCTGGACGCCGCCAGCATTCAAATTTTGTACACCCTCAAAACTCGATGAGAGGCCCAGGTAGGCAAGTGCTGTAGCTAACCCAGGAGCACTATCAACAGCTGGAGGGTACACAGCTACAGACTTCCCGCACCAATTGTACCAAGCCACAAGGCCAGCGGTCCGATCAAGAACCGCTTCCGATGTTGGGAAAGAACCGATGTTCGCCATAGGATGACTGCGTCGCTGATGATGGGCTGAAGAGGGTAAAATCAATACTCCACTGCAGGGAAGTAAGTTGTAAATTACGCACCATGGCCACGGTGGTCCAGATAATTATGAGATTTGTTGGAAACACTTTTCCGTGGTATATATCAACCTTCGTGGGCAGTGGAAGCTCTTCATTATCAATGAGGAAAGTCCGGATAGTCATCGACAATGAGGCCATTTGAACACCCAAGTGCAGAGTCGCAATGACAAAGCTGGCCAACGTTATTATGAACATGGCCAATTGAGGGCCCTTGTTTATGCCTCTCCGTCTGTCCGAAACTTACGTTAGAAGAACACGTAGATGACGCAGTATGTAGAGAGATCGTCACACACATGATGGAAATCGTTGACATGCTGAAGAGTAAGATAAATACACCTGTTGGCACGATAATTAGAGGCCTGGTAGGTTCTATGTATGACGATATGCACCATGCAAAAGAGTTAGAGTTATGACCCAAGCGACACCACTATCGAGGGTGAGGCCAATTTTTTGAAGGAAAAGAGTTTCTTCAGGCGTCATAGCACTATTATGAGGTAAAATAGCTGATAAGAGGAGGAAGGGAGTTGGAACATATAGCTTACCCGTCGAGGCTATATATTCCATGCAAATGCCCTGGACAAAAATATCCAACGACTAGGCGGTGTGTGTTTCTAAACCTTGAAACCCCCGTGGGTTGTTCTGGGTACAAATCTCCCATGACCATTAAGGCACTCTTGTAAGAGACATCCTTGGCATGCGAACAAGAAGCAGATGAAGAAATTCCTGATTCGCTAATGCCATGAAAGAATGACATGTATAATGATAACGACCCGATGAAACAGGATCGACGTCGGTGCGATGACCTTCCGATAGGATGATTGATCTGCATGAGGAGACAGGGTGCTGGACCGAAGGCGCATTCTATACTGCCCCTGGTAGAGTTCCCTCGGGCGAGGTCTGTGAGGGGGTATGTCTTCCAAGCTCACAAGATGTTGAAGAGTCGAAGTTGATCCGGACAATGAGGGCTAAAGCTTGATTTCGACGATATAGTGGTGATTATCGTTCCGATTTGACGCCCATTGACGTTCCTCTGTTCCGGGTCCAAGGCGTCGCTACAGCTTGAAGGTACTTACAGATAGAGTGTATGATTGCATGCTGTGGTCAGAAACCAGTCATATGCGTTTGGAAAAGTAATCATTTCGATAGAAGACCAACATTCATACAATACAACGCTGGCCCTTCAGTCGAGGCTATGCGCCCGCGTGACTGCACAGATATGCACAGGCGTCAAAGCCAGATGGCGGACAGATCCATTCTATGGTGGGCGCGTATCATATCGACAAGATTCGCTGATTTCCGACCCTTGTCGATATCCTCTGCGGTAAACCTCTGTTCCTTGACTGATTCAGTGGTGAAAATTTCAAGCAGAAGTGAGAAAAGAGGGTCCTGGCATCGGTCCGAAGGCATTCTACATTAACCATGGAGAAGAAGGATAGAGAGATAAAGGGTAAATGTACTTCCTCCGTATTCCGCCAGCGGAGGAACGTAAGTCAAGAGGCATTGATATGAGTTGGGTTCACCAAAGATTGGGAACTTGGAAGAACAGAAGAGAACAGGGAGAACAGCAGAGAACAGGAGAACAGCTATTCAGTGGAGAAAACCAAACAAGTGTAAATATTGTGGCCCAACAAAGCGCGGCCTTCGAATTCCAATAGAATATCGGATTCGCGTCCCATGATCATGGCAGAGGAACTTCCTAACGAATTGATCAGGGAAATTCTGCAATATGTGCTTCACGTTTCCGAGGACAAATTCCGGGATGTATCAGAGGTCTCCCCTTTCTCATGCCCCGCCCATCTCTCGTCATCCGTGGCTCTTACTGTATGCAAGCGATGGATGAATGTCGCGACGCCCCTGCTCTACCACGTCGTTATTCTTCGGTCCAAGGCTCAAGCTCAGGCCCTCGAGCGTACGCTCAGGTCACATACAGAATTCGGCACGTATGTAAGGAAGCTGCGTCTGGAAGGAGGGTTCGGTGACGCGACACGCAAAATCATTCTCGCGTCACCGAACATAACCGACTTGTGGATTTCTCTTGCCATACGCTCTCCGGACAGCACCAAAGGCCTCTGTAGGGCGCTTCCGACTATCAACCCCACGTCTGTTACTATTTGCGATGCCCGGAGACCTATGAAGAATTCGGCTCTGGCGAATCTTCTTGACATTAACCACTTGCGTGATGACCTGGACAAACCTTGTAAGTCGTCGCTGCATCTTACTTGATCTTGAAATTATGAACTGACAACTCACCAGCAACACGTCTATCTCTCCGAGATGAATTGCGAACCCACTCAGTCAATTATAACACCCCTATCCAAGTCACGCTCCCTGCGGTCCGTCGTCGTCCCACTGAACTTCATCAGTATCAATGCAGGAGTCCTTCGACCTTTCGCCGCGACTAAGTCCTTAGAAACAATTGATGTTTATGTTGACCACGATGCGAAGGGGGACACCGAAAAACTGGGTTTTCTTAATGATGCTCTAGAAGAGTTCCCCGAGCTAGGCGCCATTGTTGCTGTCAAGGAGAAGTACCCGTACGCAATACTTCATTAATTGACTTCATGATAGCTAACCTGGTATCGTAGTGAGAGACATGCTGCAACTATTATACTGCCGCCATCCAGTCCATGCTTCATGCCCATGAGTCACGCTTCACGAGAAGTCCACGATACGATATGGAGCTGCATTCTCCATATTGCTACTGATTTTGGAACATATCAATGTCCATCATCCTTGGCTTGCGAGGAACAGATTGACCGCTTAATCAATACACAGCGGTCGATTTCCTTTGTTTCTAGATCGTTTCGAGTAAGAAAGTACTTTCGCTCTGTTTCATGTTAGTCTGACCATATCGACCTAGCGGCTTGCCCTGCCACACATTTTCTCCCATCCAATCTTTCCAAACGGTGGTGCGATGAAGTCTTTTGTTCTCACCCTGCAGGAGAATCCATCGCTTGGGCAACATATCCTATCCATCAGGTACTCGAGCCGCCTTTGGTCTCTTTCAGATTGCAGCGCTATTCGGAAATGGATCCACCAGATAATATTGCATGCCCCTCGACTCACTGAGATACACAGCCTGCATTCTCCTATGCCGAGAAACTGGCCACTCCAGAGCCGTTTGTCCATTCCCTGGTCAGCATTCGCAGCGTTGGCAGAAAATGGGGGTCCTAATGTTGTGTCCCTCCGCAACATCTGCATCTTCCACAAGCCTGGATCCGACAGTAACTATCAGCCCAACGAAGGTGGTGGAGAACTACTAAGCCTCACGGTTTTCTCGCGATTTTCCAACCTGCGTTCACTGAAGTGCGAAATGGCGGTCCAATTCAAACTCGAAGCACACCAAATTTCTCGTCATTCGTTGGCTAACCTGGAGACTGTCAATCTTTCCCAGTGTCATTCGTCCTTTATTGATGTCTTGTCCTGCTTCGAGTTCGTGGACTTTCTTTTGTTTGATTAGGGTTTCACTGACACTCTCGATAGTTTGAGTGCCCTCCGCCATGTTGTGGTCAAGTACTTGTCACGTGACAATATTCGTAACGTTCAGGAGTTCCTCCAATCTCATGGACCCAAACTACGAACTCTTTATATCGACGGCGACGTCAACGGACACAACGATCCCAACAGACTGTCGATATTCAAATTGTGTCCAGGACTGACATCCTTAAGGCTGCGAGTGTATCAGGTGAGCTCTTTCATAGAAGCTTCCGCTTTTAGATGCGTTGATTCAAGCTCGCACAGTATCCTGATCCCGAAATATTTTTTTCCGAGCACCCGCATACTTCTCTCACCAAAGTCGTCGTCAGCCGATCCAAGATGTAAGTCGGCGCTCTTTCAACAAATATCCTCCTCTAAAAAGTGACTTCTAGAACGATAAACCTATATGAACTCGAAGAGGGGAACAAATTCTTTGCCGTTGATTTTTCGGCCTTCCCGGCCCTCCGTGAAATTCAATTCACTTATTCCTTTTGGCCTTGTAACGAGTAAGCCCTTCTGTTTCTCAGTGGAGCAGGGACTAACAGAACTCGCACCGAAGGTACGAGATAGAGAAGAGCCCCCGGATCGAGTGGTCTAATGACTTGGCCAAAGAATGGAACATCAAGTTAACTGATGGTGAAGGACGAAGCTGGCGCCCTCGGCTAACGTCTTCGAAAGCTTCGTCAAAATCTGCATGATATACAATTAATTGGAATGCCCGACTCGAAAGGTGATCAAAATGGAGCACACTAATGAATCTTATTCATGTCTACTTATACCCTTGATGCTGGTTTCACTCTACTCTAGTTCTCGTTCTTATATCCAGTTCACAACTGTGCGCTTGTCCTGAATAATACCTCCTCCTGTCGTGATTCGTAAGCTCAGTGACAAGGCTTTGAGCGTCTACTTGTTGAGTTGGTTTTCTTCCTGTCTCGTTTCAATCACTTCACCAGCCGTGATACGGATTCAATACAGGAGAGCTTGAGCCACCAAGTTCTCGCTGCTACAAGATCTCATACTTACACAGTAAACATGGCTCAATTCAGAAAACCCAGAGGCTTTGAAACTTGAGTCATGAATACTTCCCCGATGACCTCTCGTGCTCCGTGTATGGAGCAAACACCGAGTCCAACTGAGCATTGAGGAGCATCTGGACGCTCGCTTGAGAATCTGATTCTACCATCGTTTCTGCCATGGCGCAAATCCACACGATCTTACCTTCGATTCTACATTATTTGCAGTCACTTGGAGTAGAGGAAGGTATAAATACGCGGTGAAGAATGTTAGATATCGATGCGATCGATATTGCGACATTCTTTTTTTGGAACACCATTTGCAAGCCAAAGCCCTTGCCCTTCACCAGATCCACCATGTCTCCATCCAGTTCCAAGATCTACGTCGCCATCGTCGGTGTGGGCCTCGTCGGCTCTGAGCTCGTCGAGCAACTCTTAGCCATTCCCCAACACGACACGCCATTCAATCTAATCTCACTAACATCCTCGAGCCGCACGATCTTCGATGGTGAGAACCCAATCACATCCATTTCCTCGTGGAAGTCCCAACTCGCTACGTCTACCGAAAAGCCGGACCTTAAAACGCTGACAGAGAGGCTTGCGGGCCTCGTCTCAACACACCACAGGGTTGCGTTGGTGGACAATACATCTTCTGACGATGTGGCTACGCTGTATCCATCTTGGCTGGAACGCGGCATCCATGTCGTTACTCCTAACAAAAAGGCGTTCTCGGGAGATCTTAACTTATATGAGAGCATCCTGCGTGCGAGCCACCTCACGGGGGCGCGTTTTTTGAACGAGGCCACAGTTGGTGCGGGGCTTCCCGTAATTTCAACCTTGAAAGAGCTGGTGGCGACAGGTGACAAAGTAAGCCTTAGTGTCGAGAAAACTTGAGCAGAGATGTGATACTATATCTAAACAGGTCATTAAAATCGAGGGAGTATTCTCCGGCACCATGAGCTACATCTTCAACGAATTTTCCACCGGAAACCCCGATGGACCAGCATTCTCATCTGTCGTCAGCGTTGCACGCGAAAAAGGATACACGGTAAGCTTCGCTCCAGATCTGGCGCAAACCCAAGTCTTACGACCATCTCGCATAGGAACCCCACCCAGCAGACGACCTGAACGGGTTCGACGTCGCCCGAAAACTCACCATTCTCGCACGCACGGTCGTCTCTGGCTCGCACACATCCACCGCCCTCCCCGTTCTCTTGTCCTTCGCGTCAGTGGAGACGGCATCCTTGATCCCCCCTGCACTCGAAGGTATCCCCACCGGCGACGAGTTCATCTCTCGCCTGCCCGAGTTCGATGCTGACTTCGCGCAGCTGCGCGCTGATGCCAGCGCAGAGGGTAAGGTGCTACGGTTTGTGGGTGTCGTAGATGTTGTGGGTGGTGTGGTGAAGGCTGGTCTTCAAAAGTTCGTTGGATTTTTGTCGGTCTCGGTGAATTCAACTGATGCCTGTGTGTGTTTCTCAACAGGTATTCTACGAGCCATCCGTTCGCGACTTCACTTGGGGGCTCGGATAATATCATCATGTTCCACACGGAGAGATATGGCTCGAGACCTTTGATCGTGCAGGGCGCTGGTGCTGGTGCAGCTGTTACTGCCATGGGTGTGTTGGGAGATTTGTTCAAGCTCGTGTAAGATACGTAGTTCTATTCCACGAAGAAAAATAAAGAGAGCATATCTGTAGAACCAAATGAAACTCGAGGGACTCGGCTCGTGACCATCATGCCTCATCATGCTTCTACTGGCGAAGCCAGCGACTGCCTTCTAGGCCTATTTATAGGCAACTCTCATGCTGGAGCTTGCTGGAGGGCAAAATGGAAGTATGGTTTGGGAATGACTATGCGTAAGTGCTTGCCTTGCAATGATAGTGGGATCTGAGGAAATGGAGTTAAAGGTACCAATTCAGTTCTCAGAAGTCCATTCATCTGTCTAGATCTCCTGCCCTTGCACTGGGTTACTCTTCCCCCAGCCACTATGGATATTTCAATGCCCAACTAGGGCGACGGTGGCGCTGTATCATCTGGACCGGTCGATGTCTGTCAATGACGTGTTGATGCCGTTGTCAATATCCGTCTTGTCGCCGCCGCGATGATCCAGAAAGGAGACTTATTGCTGAACGGTTCTCCTGAGCGCTCCCTATCGAGGAATGATCGGAGAATCCTGCCTATACTATGTGATCAGTATATAACCTGCACTGCCCATACACGCTCCCATCCTTCCTACCCTCATAATGTCTGGTGTCCAAGCTGCCCCCGCGTATGTGTTTGTTTTTCCTTCCGAAAAGATCACTTATCTATTTCCTGCCCGTGGACCCTATATACTGTTAACAGCCCTTGGAAGCTGAAAGGACGTAGCTGGATCTTCGCGCTCCCTGGAATATCCAAAAACGCAAGTTTTCCGTCAGGGTTCGCTGCCCCGAGCGAGGCTGAGGTCATGGCTTCTGGAGGAGAATTTATCAGTGGACTGGGGCAAATTCAAGTGTGCAGTGTCTTTGCAGCTCGTCTGATCCCATCTCCTCTTAACAGGCGATATTTACTACACAGGTTGTCTCCTATACCGAGAGTCCTGTCGGTGCGTTACCATCGCTCTCTTTCGCGTCGCGCATTCACTATCAGACTGAACATAGTCTACGAATAGGTCCATGTATGACGTCTATTTTTATGCACATTAACTGTGGCGCATACTGACACGCGCGCTTCTGTTGCTGCTGCACTAACTCAGACGACGAGTTAATATATACACCTGGCCGGTGGAAGTACCCCGACGGAACTTCCGGTTTCCGTATTACGCGTATTTATGTTTCCACGAAGGAGTCTACAGAAAATGGTAATGACTGCTCGTTGCTGAAATCGAGGTACTTACTCACTCATTGCGTGCTGTCCAGGGCGGAGAAATTGGAACATTCCAAGTCAGTCGAACTGGTAACAAGTCTTTTCTGCAATTGAAATGGACTATGGCAGAACACGTCGCAAACTTCAACTTCCACACCACAGAGGACGGCAAGACGAGCATAATGGTTACCCATCCGGACGAATCCTTCCCGTTCTTCAAAGCAACCGTCAAGCCTATTCCCGTCCTCTCTCGTCTCTCTGTAACTGTTAACTTCGGGATCCTTGGAGACTACTTTAGCCTGATCCAACCTCCTCTTCCAGCAGGTGAGAGGTCGGAAGAGGTAGCCACGAGTCAGTGGGCAAAATTGATTCCAGGAATGAGAGGCTCCGTTCGGTTGGTAACTGTAGCGTCTGGTTTAGACGGTAAGGTTGGGGATGGTGTTGGGTTTCCCGCGGTTGTTCCATGGTCAGTGGCGGTGGCGGTGGAAGCACTTGACATGGACTTTCTTGAACCGTCGTTATACAATTCGCTATGAGCTTATCCACAGCCATTCAATTATCGAAATGACATGAGCCTATTGACGCTGTCGGTTCAGTCATTGACAACGCTAACGATTCACCAACCGCCCAAGGTCTTAGTCAGAACTGAACGATGTGACGCCGATACAAAATAGATTAGAAAAATACACTGGTGTACAAGACCTAGAAATAAAATAAAAATCCAACACCCCCAAGCAGTAATACTGGAAGATGCCATCAGATGAATAAGCCCGTTGGATATCAACCGGAAACAACTCACGATAGATAATCTACTTCGCTCCTGCTGAGGAGAACTTCGTCACTGACTTGGTACCCTCTGAAATGGCGTGCTTCGCAAGTTCTCCAGGTAGGATGAGTCGCACAGATGTTTGAATTTCGCGTGATGAGATGGTCGACTTTTTCGAGTACGAGGCCAGTTCTGATAAGTTAGGTGAGCATGAAGTCTCAATGCATCGAGATTGCATACTCACTAGAGGCTTCGGTGGCAATGCGTTCGAAAATATCGTTGACGAAGCTGTTGAGAATGGCCATGGCCTTGTTGGAGATACCAGTGTCCGGGTGCACCTGCTTCAACACTAGAGATTGATGGGAAGCAAGTCAGCGCGATAGAGGTCGACGAAACAAATAACATACCCTTATAGATGTAGGACGAGTAGGTCTCCTTTCGGACCTTCTTGCGCTTCTTCTTCTCACCCTCAGCAGGCGCTGCGGCCTTCGATGTTTTCTTAGCCGCCTTCGTGCCTTCAGTAGATTTGGCAGGTGCCTTAGAGGCAGTGGAAGCAGGCGCTTTGCCAGCAGTCGAAGCGGGTTTGGGTGCCATTGTGATTTGGGTTGGGTTTGAAGGGAAAGGGGGCTGAGGTTGGTGGTGGTGGAGAAGAGAGTTGAAGAGGATATCAACGGAAGATGTGTGAGACTATTTATACAGGCACGTGACATTGCGGTTGTTTGGTCGAGACGCGCTCGACGCGTCTTTGTTGATTTTCGTGTTCTGTCGGGGTATAAATATCGCGACCATGACTGAATCTGGCCCACCTGCTCTTCGCTCCCACCACCACCACCCACTCTCGCCGTAACTTCTTCTTATCACCCTTTACATACAATGTCTGGCAAAGTCGGCGGAAAAGCACGCGGTGGCAAGGCTGCTGGCGTAGACTCCACTGGCGCAAAATCGCAATCTCGGTCAGCCAAAGCCGGGCTCCAGTTCCCGGTTGGTCGTGTGCACCGTCTGTTGAAGAAGGGCAACTATGCTCAACGTGTTGGCGCTGGTGCACCTGGTGAGTCTTCTTATCTTGGAAGCAAGCTTCTGACTCACCATGACCGATAGTGTACCTTGCTGCTGTTTTGGAATACCTTGCAGCCGAGATCCTAGAACTCGCCGGAAATGCTGCGCGGGATAACAAGAAGCAACGTATCGTTCCTCGTCACCTTCAGCTCGCCATCCGAAATGACGAAGAGTACGTGACAATCGTTTTACTGATCATCTACCTTGACTCACCGTTCGCCCAGGCTTGGCAAGCTCCTTGGTGACGTTGTAATCTCGCAGGGTGGTGTTGGTATGTGGTGGTGTCTTGATGCTGTTGTGGCTGTTGTGTTCATCGTCTCACTTTTCTGCAGTGCCCCATATCGCACCCGAGCTACTGCCGACGAAACCCAAAGCTGGCAAAAGCAGTCAGGAGATCTAGAATGGAGCATTCATATTGTTGCCTGTGTCTTGCATATGTGTACTACTATTGTATTATGGTTAACTTATTCTAAAGCGACTGTTCATATCTTCCGACTTTCGCATCTTCCTAGGCGGAAGTTCAAAGAAAAGTGTCTCAGTGAGGAAGCATGAGGAGTCCATAAAACATTTATTGAGAACGTTGCAGTTGGATACATCTATTATGCGATACATAGCTTAAAATCCTGTTGAAGAAATGCGATACCTGGAGAGTCAGAGGAAGAGGTTATGAGATCGCCACGGCGTCCTCAGCGGCCTTCAGCGCCATCTCAAACGAGCGCAGGAGGATCGGTGTCTCCTCCATCCCCACACTAATCCTGACGAGACCCTCTTCGACACCGTACTGCGCAGCCCAATCGAGTTCGGCATAATGAGCAAGGATAGTGAAGGGACAAGCCAGAGTAAAGTTCGTTCCTAGACTGGGACCTTTATAGCACGGAAGCGCATCGAAGAACACGCGGGAGGCCGTCATCGATGTGAACGTCAACGAGAATAGGCCACCGTATCCCCCTCCCTCTTGTTCCGGGCTGGCGGCCTTGATTCGGCAGTGCTCATAGTTTTCGGGAGTGATATACTTTGGATAGAAAACCTCCTTGATGACAGGCGATGGTGCGCCCCCGGCAAGGGAGCGGGAACGCAGGAAGGCGCAGACCGCTTCAGTGTTGGCGTCGATGACCTTGATTCGCGAGCGGAAATCACGCGAATTGCGCTCCATGTATATTGCATCCTCGTCGTAATAGATATCTTCGAAAGTCGAGTTCAGGTGGGCTTTGAGTTCCGCGTAATGTGGCCCGCGTGGGTTCAGCACGAGGCTAGCCAGAGTCTTAGTACGTTGTGCAGTTTGAATAACAATTGGGTAGGATACTTACTTTCCGCCCATGACGTTAGAGGCTCCGCTGAATATCTTCGAGAGGCTACTTACAGCAATATCAGCATATGGAAGAACTTCGACGTTCACAAAGTTCCCAATTGTCTCGTCGACCACGATGAGGAAATCATATTTGTCGGCGAGGGCACGAAGGCGAGGTAGATTGGCTGAACGAAGGAGAGGATTTGACGGAAACTCGGTGAAGAGCGCAAGGATGGGTGGTCTGGTAGGATCAAGGGCGGCCTCTTTTTCCAACATGGCCTCCAGGCCATCAATCTCTGCATCTATTCCTTCACCAAAGAAGTGACATCCTGGTCCCCACTTCTGGAGAATCTTAAGGGTATCGGTATATGGGAATCTACCGTTGTACCATAAGATCTCAGTGATAGATGCACGGATTGCACGTTGAAACGCACCCAAAACAAACACTCTTAGCCACGGGACGTACAGACAAAGCAATATTATGCGCATTCCAAATTGCAGCCATGCCCGTAGGGAACAAGTACACATCATTCTCAGAAACGTTGGAGACGCCACGAGAGCTAGGGCCAACGACGAGGTGCTTCTGGCCGGCACATGGCTCTCCCTGACAGTCAGATGCGTTATCGCGGATCAGGACACCAGCAACTCTGCGTCGCAGAGCTCGCTTCGCGGACGCAGCATATTCCAGTGGAAGGTTACGCCCATAACGCTCTTCCAGATAGACGTTTTGGTCTGGGTCCAGCTCTTCCGGAACTTGAGCCGTCTTGAAAGTGGAACTTATGGAGGGAGATGAGGGAGGCGACATTGGGCGAGCCGATCCCTTCACTGAATAGTGTTTGTTCCCTCCCTTTAAGGGGAAACGGGTTGTGGAAGGAGTAGGTGATGACGCTCCAGATCTTGTCAGTCCTTCAGGAAGCATCGAGAGACAATGTTCCGCCCGACGACTCGAGATGCCCATACCCGTATGCTGCCAGAACTGCTTGGCAACAGGAAACGCTTCGCTAGGGAAGAGGACAATGTGCAGGTTGGCGGAGGCCGTGGAGGCACAGTCAGCCTGTTGGCTCCTATTGTCACGTTCAATGATGCGGCCGTTCTCCTTGTCCTCAGGGCAGATAAGGAGGCTTATGAGTCGTGCGTGGATGGAACGCGTTTGCAGAAATGACCGACATTGCTCAGCGACCCTCTGAGTGGGGAAGAGCATACACCGCTCGTCATTTATGCTGTATTTTTGCTCGAAAATACGTGCGAGCTGCGAGTGCAGAGTTGGAGGAACGTGTTAACAGTGTGTTTAAGCCATGAGGCACACGACCTGACGCACCTTTTGGATACTAAGGTGGATGAAAAACCTAGGATAACCAGAGACCATGGAGTCTACAACTCTTCTATCGCCCTCTTCGTAGCCAACATTGTCACGCCATGTTGGTAATGAAACTGAAATTGCGTGAGGGGTGTAAGGGGGCACAGACAAACCCACAGGGATGCTCTTGTGCGCTGTGAACACGACAGTCGTCGTCGAACTCATTTCAAAATAGAAAGCCTGGAAGAACGCGACCTGGAAAGCAGTAGCGAAAAGTTATTAAGATATGTGGGATGAAGGAGGAGCTCATAAACAAATTTCATTCGTGATCATTGTGTGATCTGAAATTGTCTGGAAGGGGTAAGTAAACAACTGATCAACACGAATCAGCGAATCGGATTTAGATTTATGCCGCCGTGCCGCGATCGATATTCGGTTTATCGGCCGGTCCGAGGTCGATCATGGCAGATCACAGATCTCCGTCATACCCACCTTTTACAGACAGTTGCAAGGACGTATGAACATTGTGTCGTAAGGACGTGGTAGTATGTATGATAGAAGATACAGATCAGAAGATTACATGTAGGATTGTCAGGAGTGCAAGAAAAAATTACAGAAGTCCATTTGTCATGACTCTCTCTTTACACTCATGTTCGTCCCCACACCCCGAAGTGCCTCAATACCTGAGATCGAATTGCGGGGACTCTGACTCTCGCCAAGCACTGCAGCAGGAGGTAGAATGAAGCTAGAGTTGCGCCGCATTCCTGTCCGACTGGTTGATCTTGACCGCAGAAATATATCAAGCTCGGGTTTGGTGGACTGTGAAGAAGTAGAGGATGCTCGACGGTGTCGTTGCATCCTGGTCGGGTCCACGTCGGCGATATTCGCAAGGCGTGCAAACAATGAGAGAACTGGGAAAAATGTCAGAATGGGACATAAGAACAAGGTACGTACGTACTGTCAACGATGGACACAATCCCTGAGAGATTCCCATGTGAGGCCGATGAGAGGATAGGAGAAGAGGGTCGCGATTCTGCTGTTACGAATAATCTGTGGGCGTTTGCTGAAGAAGAAGGATATCAAAAAGGGAGAAGATCTGACGAGATGTAAGTACTTACTTGCAAGAAGTTTCTGAATGGTGTATGAGAGTTGGCTGGAAGGAGAAACAGAGTATACTATGTCAATAAGTGACATGTAAGTCGATGGACAAAGTGTTAAGAGGGAAACATGATCCATACCAGGGTACTTGTCGGCGCCGTCTGTGGAGCCATAAGGTTCCTTGAGCAAAACATGTTAGCAGAACGATATCGTGTATAAGGAAAACTCCTCACCTTGATATGAGAAACAAAATAGTGCAGTGGCGTGGACAGGATTTGCTTGCTTTGGGAAGGTACGACAATCTAAAGGTCAAAATTGAGTAACCTTCGTAACCAAAAAAAGTAATTGTTGACATGCCTTCCCTATATCTGTTACACTAACGGCGCTCAGCAACGCGCCGCTATCGTCATCGATCACTGCGACGCTGCTGACACCTTCTTCACTCATGAGTTTCATCGCATCCAGGACTGTCGAGCTTGCAGTCGCGCTGACGACAGCAGAATATATATATAACGAAGGGAGAGAAACAGCGTGGAGCGAGTTGTCGAGGAATTTCTGAAGAGATGGAGTTTCCCTAGCATATTTGGCAAACCATCCGAGCAGACCGCGGTCCGATACCATGCCGAGAAACTCGTCCACTGAACTTAACGAGCGAACTAATGCTGGATAAACAGGCACTTGGTTTGTACTTTTCCGAACCGTATCAAAGGACCACAAACCTCGATGGGTACCTCGGGAGAAAAGTTCCAACAAAGATAGAACAGTCGCATCGTTTGGAAGTGTTTCCAATGGATTCTTCTGGGACAAGTCTACCGCACGCAATGACCAATGATGAGAAATTGAAGAGAGATGTGCTTACTGCTGACAAGTTGTACCGGTACACGACCTGTTTGAGCCGCGGAAACAATTTCACTGTATCGTGGATTGTCTAGTAGTTCTTCGGAAAGCAGCATATGTCTTGTTGCGGCAAGTGTCAGAAACGCATTAACATCAGAGAACTGTGATGTAAAGAAATGAAATGATAGCACGACAAAGAAATCTGGACTCATACATCGAAAAGCCCCACGTAGGGCGAGCCGTTCGAATCAGGAGCCTTGGACTTCACAGCCAGACAAAGGATCTCCTCAGATAAGAGAATCTGAAGGAAATAAGTCGGTATGTTATGTATGATGAATACAGGCAGAACCGACTGACATCACAGGCGTCTTCGACGCTCGTGTCGGCATCGACGGTAACGATGCGAGAATCAATAAGGTCTTCGTAGACATGTTACACTCAGCTCTTACTCGCTACATCAGGATAACCGCACTTACCTCTAGCCAACGCGCTACCCCAATCTTTGATCCATTGGTCTGAGTCTGTAGTTGGAGGACTGATGAAGTTGAGTGGCGATGGTTCGATCCAGCTGCCGCTAAGTGTCATGGACTGCCTCCTGCTGGTAGACATGTTGCTTGTATGCTCGCTGATGGTAGGGTAAGACAGATGTCAGAAATATCCGCGCTTTATTAAATGCAAGCTCCAGGCTTTGTGTGGGTCACAAATTAAGGACAGACCAGAATTGACGTTGCCGATCTTAGCGCTGACAAAGCATCGTCCTCGTTGTGACCACCATCGAACTCACCGTCTGCAACTTCTTTATGACTTACGCTCCAACAAATCCTGTTGATGTTCCTCCATATCAAGTGCAACATCTAATATCCGCCGTCGTTGATGATTTTGGTCATTATTATGCCCATTTTATTGCTATTACATGTCGTTCTTATCGTTGAGCAGGACTTCAGCCCGGAACTATTCATGTGCGTTGTGCACAGGCTCTGGGTATGTATCAAGCACGCAAATAATGAAGCTTCTAAGAAATAGTATCTCAGATTTAATTCGAACACACAGGTTCTGAGATATACGTGGGCTGTTCCAATGGTGAACTCATTCGCTTTGCATTGCAAGCCGACGACCCCAATAAAGTCAGTGCTTATACAATAAACATCACCAGAAGCTCATGCTTTTCCAACAGTTGGAGTCATATAGTATATTGTCCCGACAAACAGTCCCAAATGAGAAGGCAGTTGATGAGATCGTTTTGATTCCCTGTCTGTCGCGTGCATTCATCCTATCTGGTACCTCAGCAAATTCTCTTCTTCTCGTTGTCGATATTGTTGACCGATAAGCTTTCAGACCACACAGTTCATTTCTATACCATTCCTTCATTAGACCCTGTGTCGCCCACCCTGGTCAAGCCCATACGACATGTGGTCACATTCGCCGTAGATCACCAAGATTTACAACGACCTCCGCCCTCTTCTTCCGGACTTCCTGGCCCAGTGGACCCGGTCAATTTCTGCATCATCAAACGAAGTGGCATTGCAATGTACACTATGCGTGAACGCTTATCGTACCACAAGGTGATCGTATTGTTGTTGGTGTAGATCACCAGTGCTCACCCATGCCAAAAAAAACTTAGGAAATTCCACTTCCCCATGGCGCCACTCTTGCACGGCGATTTGGCCGGTCGCTATGCATAGCTGACAGAGAGAATTATAACATGGTCGATTTGGAAGTCGCGTCGTTATTTTCCATAATTCCAATATCTCAAGTACCTGATTCGTCCTCCGCGCCTGTCAAGCCCTCCATTACTGTAGTTGGCGAGAACGAATTTCTAATCCTTTCAAGGACCGGTGCCAGTACGATTGGTCTCTTCGTCACTGGTGACGGAGATCCAGTGCGAGGAACCCTGGAATGGGCCAGCCATCCAGAAGCTGTTTGTATGTCACCAATTACAACTATCTTGGGTGATTACGCTCTAAATTTGCACGCAGGTCTGGATTACCCCTACGTCACAACGCTCCTCCCAAACGATACAATCGAAATCCATAGTATCGAAACACAAGCCATCGTTCAGGTCATTGGCGCGCCGGCGTCTTCGGCGCCATCGACACCCACTGGCCAGGACAACAACCCACGTTCCCGATTAAAGCTCGTTTCCAGTCTCAGTGGATATTTGGTGCCCTCTACTCAACGTTCAGATAAAATGCGGACTGTTCCTGTACGGCTTTTGAGGGGCCCTACCCCTAGTACTTCGACCGTATAGTTTATCTATCGTGCTTTGGACAAGTTGAGGAAGATTGAAACTTCTGGGCCCGAGGTTCGTGGAGACAATGATATTGAGAAAGACGTGGCGCAGATTGAGGACCAGCACGGTCCTGGCCACTTTTTCTCGGTGAGAGACAACAAATGGCGTTGGTTACAATGCCCAATAGTATTCTGAACCGTGTCCTCAGCAATTCGATCAGGAAGTATACTCATTACACGCTTGCGTTCGGCCGAGGTCGTCATTCTGCTCATGTATTCTCAAGATCAATAGGTGTTCATCTGACACTCGGAATCGCTGCATGTGATGAGGTTTCATCGTGCTTTTCGTCATCTGTCGCATCCTAAAGCCAACGTCCATTTCTCCGCCATCATCGACTACAGTTGACGTTCCAGGCTTCTTATCTTCCCAGCAGTCTGCACCCTTGATGTCTAAAGGTGGCATCTCCCCAGACGTCATATCTGCATCGAACCCCAACAATGTCGTCCTTCTTAATTCTCTGGAAGGAATCACCAGAAGCTCAAGCGAAATTAGTGGTCCGTTTCTGGAAGGAATCACCAGAAGCTCAAGCGAAATTAGTGGTCCGTTTCTCGCATGCGTTCATTTCCTCAAGATGCGCCAAAAAGTAGCGGTGGCTTTCGCAGAACGCATGAATTATGCACCACAAGCCGGACATAATAATGTTACATAGAGATTCTTGGAATATCACCGCACATATTCGTGTTCAAGCCGTCGTCATGCCGCCATACAACCGCTCCCGAGAACACTCCACACTTCTTTGAAGCTCGCTGAATCTCTTCCATGTGTAGTTCGTATGAGCTCATATGCAAGGTAAGCCTTGATGTCTCCTGTGATTGTGATCATTCTATGACACCTGCTCGGTTCAGTTGTCGGTCATCAGTTGCAAGGAATTTGATACTAAAGTTTATGGTCATGACAGGGTTGTTTGTTGAATCGCCATCTCCACGTAGCATTCGCTAATTTCTTAGTCGTCGAGCCCGCGACTGCAAATTCAGGAGACTTTACGACGCGCTTTTGTATCACCAATCCAACATTATAAATTCTACAAAAGAAAACGGAATACAGTATCAATGATATTCCAGGATGTGCTTGAATAGTAATTTCATTTTCCAAGGCGGAGAATCCTCAACGAATGCATCAGCAACTGCCTCAACAGCACAATCAACATACCTCTCATAGATCTGGCTTTACTTCGCCTCGGAGTCGGAGTGCCCATAAAGTGGGCAAAGGAAAAAATTGGAAGGGGCAGCAGACGTGAAAAGTCTGGCATGACGATACAATATCCACCAGCTCATAGAGCCAGGCCAATCGCACGCCACGATAAAGTAGCAAATAATCGCCGCTCCGCCAACACAGCTCTCCTCCCTCCCCTCGTACGCCGACACTCTCGTGGGTGTGATGGATAGATACCTGGTCGGACGTTCAGTGACGAACTCAGAATGCTCAGAGCCGCCTGACGTCCAGTATCTCTTTCATCCATATGGAACAGGAGTCCACCTGCCCCCTTCATGATCAGTTTCGCGAGTGGCCCGATCGAGGACGCTAGAGTAGGCCTCTCGCGACAGGGCCATACCTAACATTTCTCGGCCGCACCGCAAGGAGCTGAAAAGGAAGCAAGGCCCCCGTGCACCGGTGCACTGATTGAGAAGCGAACAGCCCTGTTCCACGACGACTGTCGCCATAAATGTAGGTGGGCCGGCGCATGGGCTTGAGAGTTACCATAGGTGTCAGATTCTGATCCTACGCATTTTAAAAATGACTGGCGCCGATAAGGAGGATTGAAAAGATCCGTGGTGATAGAGACAGACGACGCCCCGTTCATTCACGCATTGCTGAACTAAAAACACGGTCAGAGCGTGAATTGTCAAGAAGATGAGCGGAACACATACTGAACATGCGGGAAACAAATCCAAGCCAGACTTTGAGCCAACTCGCGAAAGGAACACAGAAGTGTTCTGTACGTGACGAGCTCGTAGCTTCACGCCTGCTGCCAGCAGTATCCAACACGCAGAAAAACAGTGTTCCCATGCGAAATATCCCCTCGTATGTCAGCTTCATGTGTTCTCCCCCGTGAGGGACTACGGACACTTCCAACCGTGGACGTGCGCCACTGCCGCTGAGAGGTCAGAGCGACCCCTCGCCAGGAAAAAGTAGACGGGGAGACCCTAGCTCTCCATCTCAGCGCAATGACTATGGTACACGTTATTGTTGGAAATTGATGGGCGCACCGCAACCGGCCTTCCTGAAGCCTCGCAGCAGCGTCCCTCCGCTACGTTGGCGCAGCAGTGCTGCCAGCTATCAAGTAGGTCAGGGGACAGTGTCACTACCATCGAGAACATGTTCGCTGTATAACCGAACAGATTTGCGAGACCTGGCGCACCCAACGGGCACGGTAGACACCGATAGGGATATAAGATCTGCTAATTGGGCTGCCGGTCTTTTATAAGCATGAACAATACTTGTTGAGAGGTTTTCTGGTGCAGACAGGAATATCAGGTGCTCACTTATGATAAAACAACCCGAGTCAGCTTCAGATCGAAGGCGAAACTTGACCAGAGTTATACATCATATGCTGGTGAGCCCAGATGAAGGCTTTTCAGCGAAAGGGGATCCGAGCAAGTAATATGCTTAGCAATGAAGAGAAACAGTCCATGGCATCATACAAGTTCTACCACGAACGAACGGTGCAATTTGGAAAGAATATATCTTGGAGCCAGTCAGCGAGGGATAGAGGATAGCAGAATAGGGACGGCACATTGAACATGAGGGTAAAGAGTTTTTATACAGCCAGGCCAAACACGTAATAGTCTGCATCGTGGCTTAATGCCACGAGTCGGCCGTGTGAAAGGAGGTGAGTGTCCAGAACACGCAGTCATCACGCGAGGAAGAACAGGCCTTCTTCCAAAGTCGCGATCATCGACCGCAGATCTGGGACACCGCACGTGCAAAAGGGTGTGCACAACAGCGCGCAACCAAAATAGCAATAAGTGCTCTCCGATCACGACTGTAAACTGAACGTACGCCGAAGCGCACAAGAGGAAAAAATTGGCGTGCAAGACCAAAAGTCTGCATGCACCGGAACGGGGTGAAGAGACGAGGCCCCACCACCGGTTCCTCTCGGATGCACATCGTCGCACTGGTGTCCTCGCCCGCAGGAAACATAGCGGAACACGCCACCTGCCAAACACCGCACTGCCCGGCCGAGTGAGTACCAATTTCCCCGCCGCAACGAACGAGCCAGCCCGCTGCGAGGACAAGCTAACTGGTCACGTCGGACGGTTCCAATCGTACCTCGGCGGCGTGGGCTATGACAAGGGTGGGGAGCGTACGACCACCGCGATCCTTCCTAGCACACTGTTAGAGACAGTGTTTCCGTGCGCCGCGCGCGTTCGGCGACCGTCAAACAGAGGCCAAGGATTAGATAGATGCGGTGGCCGAACCGAGGACGTTGATACGAAGTCGATGGTTCAGACCTGACAGGCTGCGGACAGCGCTGGACGGCACTCAAAAACCCGCAGAGCATGGTTAGCATCGAGAAGAACGATGAAGGGAACAAGCCTTTCAGCCCGACCAACTGCTACACATACTGCGTCAGAATTCAAGTGGAGAGGATTAAGACGCGCCTTGAATTTTGCCTGAATAGAAAGTCAGCGAGAAAACAAATCGTAAAACCTGAAGACTCGCCTGTGGGGCTGGGACAATATAAGAAAATACCCAGACAAAGTCGAAGATATTCGCAGCACGAAGCCACGAGTGCGTAAAAACGCAAAGAGCAAAAGATTAACCGCATGCTGGGCGAACCATGCATATTACGCGGTTTGTGGTTGCCTGCAGAGCATGACAAGCACAACTGTTTTATCAAATATCAATGTCTGTGGCAGTACGCGAGGTACGCGTGGAAAAAATACTCCGCAGAGGCAGGCAGTGCCCGCGCAGAGTTCACGAAGGGAACGCTGGACCTAACCCCCAATTCGAGGTTATGTCACGGGGGACTAAACGCTCGAGGGGGATAAGGGCATGGTCAACAGGCTCCGCTGCCAGCGGAAGTCTTGAGGAATTACACTCATTCGCCAGATTCACCTCCCCACATCATTTCGCCCCTCTCACTATCTTCATCGGCGTCTTCATCGTCATTTCCCATTCACCTTCATCGACATTTTATATTCTGAGGGGAGCATCGTAAGAAAAGGTAGCCCGAATAGATGAGGACAGCTTACCTTGATCATTTGCTTGTCGGTCGGTCATCATTTTATTCTAGAAGGAGCATCGTCAGGAAGGACATCAAGACGCAGAAATACATAACACCTTACCTTGATGTTTTCCTTTTTTTGTCGTCGGCCATTATTCTAGAAGAAGCATCGTCAGCAAGGACATCGAGATACATAAAGACATGTCACCTTTACCTTGATGGGTTCCTTATTTGTCGTCGGCTTATTTATTCTGGGAAAGCAACGGTGAGTGTGCGTAATAAGGGAAGGTATGCATAGAACGTACCTTGATATTCTTGCTGTGGCTTCTGAAAGGGAGAGACAGTGTTATTGATCACATCATGCGACGATAAAGCATCACTCGCCTTGTATAGCCTGTCACATATCATCACTGTGCAATCAAACGACATATGTGAGTCCGTGGACCGACATGCCAGCGACACAAATGATGACCTCTTGCTTAATATGGGCCCTTATCTTGCAGGCCCATTGTCTTAATGAGGGGGAGGGGAAAGGGGGAGCCCTGCCATCCGGGTCATGTACCGGTCCTGCGAAGTGGAAGTCGCGGTCAGCCACCATATTCCGACACCGATACATCGAACAGAAGCTGAAAAAGCGAACCGCCAACGCCGCCGCCCGCCCTCCAAACGAGAGAGGACATATAAGCGAGCATCTAAGCACCGCGTTGTGGCATGAGTGGCGTGGAACGGAATTGTGGCGCACACAGGTGTGGTCACATCAGCTAGCGCGATGGTGGCAACAGCACCAGCAAACGCGAGAACAAGTAGCCATTGAGCGAGAAACGCCCAAGGCAAGATGAGGGGAACGGGCGATTCACCTGTGACCCAGTCCCACCACAGCATGTGTGGCGCACTGGTATGGGGGGCATGACCGTCGGACAGGGCGATCTAGACGAAGGGAGAAGTGAGGACTGGCATCGAAAAATCGTTGCGCGAGCAGGGAGGAAGAGGTGGGGGAGGCTCACCTTGGGGGAGAAGGTGGTAGTCAAGAATGAGGAGGCGGACTTGAATTCTGGGGGCCTTTATACGCTTAGATTGTGGGCGTCTATGGGTCCGCCACACCTGTCCCGAATGGGTAAACTTGGCAAAAGCTGTTAAAGGACAAGGGTAAGGCACGTCACCTGACCTTAACGCGTCGCGGAGTTCGGAAGCATCGCTTCCGAGCACCTCCGCCGATGATTATCGCAATCCATCAAATCACGGCCAATTCGAACAATAGGAAGCTGCGTGGAATCTTCGCTTATCTTCGTTTGCGCAGCATGCACAATAGAAAAGGATGCAGATCGTCCTCGTGAGCACATATGTTATTATGAACATCGTAGAATACAGAGGAATAGGTATAGCAATACAATGGAATATTCCGGCTTCAGATCTTTAACGGATTTCGAGAGTCCAATTGTGTTACACGCCACATGCCAGGAGCAGATGGAAGCGATTAAACTAATAAAGGCCACGGGCCCCGCTTGGTGGTCCACTACCAGTGTTGGTTCCCGAAGGCTGCATATTGTCCGGATGTGCTCCTGCACCTCAAAGATGCGAATTAATATGACATTTTTGGTGGAAAAAAAAAGAATACACACCATGTGCAACAGCCCGCTCCCTGCGTTGATGCGCTTCACGTTCCAGACGTTCAGCCTCCCCGAGCTCAGCGCTCTGCATTTTAATCGCATCCGCTTCACTGTCAACACCAAAACACTGTCAGTCACAATACGAAAGAACAAAAAAAGAAAATACATACTGCTCTTTCTGCAGCCCCTTCGCCTTGAGCGCGTCGCTGCCCACCAGAGCCCCCACTTTGCGCTCAATCTTGCCAGTGAGGGAGCCTCCCGAACTGTGGGAGTGCCCCGAAGTATTCAGTAACGCCGCAGGCGGGATACCGGCACCCCCTTGTGCCCCAGTAGGATACGAGGGAACGGTATTCTGTCCGACACCAGCATTCTGGCGGGAATCATACCCCCCATTGCCACTACCGTATTGACCTTGCTGGCCCTGCTGGCCATGACCGTATTGGCCCTGCTGACCCTGCTGGCCCTGCTGGCCCTGCTGGTATTGACCTTGCTGGCCCTGACCCTACACCACAAACGTCAGAATATGATCAAGTCGACGACAACGAAAGCAAACTCACAAGGTTGTTGTCATACCCTTGCTGGCCTTGTTGCTGACCGTGCTGACCATGCGGCGCATGCTTCCCCGTACCCTGTCCAAGGATCCCGGTGCCCGTCACACCAGGCTCATTGCGCTGCTGTTGATGGGATCCGAGACCACCGACGCCAGGCTCGGTGCGCGTAGTGTTGAGGTTCGTGGAGCCGTGTTGTTGACCACTTCCAGTAAGTCCTGTATGAGCCGTAGGCGCGTCAGTCTCGTGGTGTTTCTGGAAGAATACAAACAGGTCAGATGGAAATTTATTGAACAGAAAAAAAAGAGTAGGTGCTGACCTTTGATGATCCGAAAAGAGGCATTGTATGTGATGAATGTAGTGTGGAGTGTTTAATTTCGTTGGAATGGAAAGGTACTTGAACCTTTGAGCAGACTGGGCTTTTATAACTCTGTGCCCACATCGATGGCGTCGGTGTGACGACACCGGGGGGTCATTGGCTCCAACGACTGCGGGGCGAGGCATCTTTGTGCCTTGGGGGATAATGGATTTAGACTTGTAACCAGAAAAAAGGCTGAAAAAGGCTATGTCAACTGTCAACGCCGCGCGTGGAAGAATGAAATGGAGTTGCGGAGTCGAACGCATGGAAACAGAGAGGGCTTTGCATAGCATGTGCAAACACCGTCCCGACTGCCGCCTCTCGAAAGGTGACTTGGAAGCGCGTCTAAAGCTTGGAAGTTGAGATGATGACGAGCATGAGCACGCAATGATGGAATTAGAGTAATGCAGCGTGGCAGGCAAATAAGATATATAAAATATACACATAGGATGCGTGCAGTTATTTGTCCATGCAGTGGGTGGGCAGGCAGTAGGTAATAGTGATAGCCAATCAAAGCATATGCCGACTCGGAAACAGCAACAAGGAAAAAAAAAGTCCAGGAATGGCAGCGAAAAGGGAATGGTGATGTGGATGTATGGACTGAATGGTCGTTGCGAGAAGGGGTAAAAGACATTGAATGCGAGCATGCATATTACGAAGGGGAATGCCAGTCTTCCGCAGTGGCTGAATCAAGGGTAGTAAAGAAAACGACGGATATTGATGGTGGTATAAGATGCTAGCTTTCACCGCGATGTCAAAACGCACAAGAAAGGGAAAACGAAAGTCAAACACGAACAATGGCCTGAAGAAGAACATTGAGCGTCACACTGCTCCAGCTCCTCACTTCCTAATATTGGTATATGCCGGCGGAAGCTCCACCGTCTCCACCTCCTCACCAAGCTGCGGTGGCGGTTCGCTCGGACCCGCGTCGTCATGCTGAATAACATTAACGGGGCGCATCGGCCTCAACGCACCCTTCCTCCCACTCGCCGAAGACGGGGCGCCTCCGCCATA
>JABCKG010000045.1:39085-50218 GCA_018851835.1 Hypsizygus ulmarius | reverse complement strand
AACATTGGATGCACAATCTCAAGCTCGTGTCTTGCAATGAGCAGCAATGGGAATCACTGCTCATTCGTTCTGCTCGCGGAGTTCCACATATTCGAGGGTGCACAATTGAAATACCAGTTTCCTCAGCCACTAGGCGTCGATGAAGGGTGCGCAACCCACCAACTATCAACGCGATCATACCTTCACTACCTTGACTAAATTACATCTAGGGTGCTTGCTATGTCTATGCTGCCCGATGGGGCAGAGACGCAGTTGGACGACTGGACCGTTTTCTTTTTGAATCAGACACCATTCAACACGATCTCTCCCGTCCTCGCTTTGGAAACCCCGGAAGTGAAGGCGATCGGACTACCTGGCGATCCGGAAGACGACTCAAGGAAAGACAAGCCAGACCTTCTGTGTGTCTTGAATCTCGTACGGACGAAGCACGATAAAACTTTAGATCGGTATGTGGCTCGTATTCCTCGTGTTGGCGTTGCTAAGAAAGTGAGTTACCTTGTCACAGTGGCGCAAAAGTTCTAGCTCTCGCGATATGTACCAGACACCCGTTTATTCAGATATTCAAGGTATATTCCATTGCACTCTCACATTGTTATGACAGATATCTGAGTATCTCAATTGTAGCCTTTCCTATTAATGGCACTCGATGACTATTTCTCAGATCCATCTCAGGATTGCCTAGCACGCTTGTTCGATGCGGTCAACGCCATGGATCTTTCAGGAGCTCCTCTTCTTACCCGCCAGGAAAAACTGGTTATGCGTGCCTCAGAGCGGAAAGACATCTTCGCTGAAAAATTCACCCATTTGTCCCATAACTGGAATGGTAGCAATCCCGGGCTGGGTGCAAAACAAATACTACAGCACAGGTCTACGAACTCCGGAGAATCCTATTCAAGTTTTGAAGAGGGTTTGCTCTCTCGTCATCGGGAAAGAACACAGGACGAAAGTCGCACGCGGGATAGAGACGCGCCAATACGCCGAGGTCGCGGCGAAAGCGAAAGCGAAAGTACTGAAGTTGCACCACCAGCTCACCAGGAGTCTCCAAATGATTCATCCTTTTCTCTTGGAGGGAGCGCCGTGTGGGTTGGTGATGAAAGCGGGCTTGATCTGACACCCAAAGACGGGGGAGATTCAAGTAGTCTTCTGTCCTTGGTTGGCAGTAACACATTAGTTGAATCATTCTCTCGAAAACGAAGATCGACGGACGCGTCGTCTTCGTCATCTCATGCACATTCTAAGGATCATGCGAATCGACCACCAATAACCCAGGCGCCGTCATACTACGATCCCCACTTACGGTCAGGGTTAGCCAAGGATACCCACTTCTATCACACTTCCGTGGCTTATAGAGACCATCAAATTCCAATCAAAATGCCTCTATCGACATTCCCGGAAGAAGTTGGCGACGTGCGTACCCTACCCAATTGCTCTTGCTTCTAAGCTCCCATGACTCAGGTGGTCCCATAGTATTCTCTTATTACTCTAATAAAAGAGTTTTCCTCTCATCAGCTAGTGTCCGGTCCTCAACACCCACATCTGCATACCAACGGGCCACAGACACACCCAATCATCATCCTTTTCAATGCGCTTGTAACAGGGAAACGCGTTATATTCTTAGGACATAAACGGCCAGCTGGCGAAGTCTCGAGTTTTGTGCTTTCGGCCTGTGCTCTTGGCTCTGGATGTGGAGCTATTTTGAGGGGCTTCATCGAACGTTCATTTCCGTATGCCAATCTCAACAATCGAGATGAATGGGAGTCTGTGTACGTTCTGTGCTTCTCTCTTTAAAAAGGCAAACTCATGTCTCGTTTCTTACAGGCCGGCGTACATTGCGGGCGTAACGAACCCCATCTTTGAATCATCTCGTGCTTGGGACCTGCTGTTGGTCATCGGCGCTGGGACGGTCACTGTGGCTAAAGACATACATACAACGTACCCTGTCACCGCACACACTGCACTCGGAGCCCCCATCAGTCGGACCGGAACTTTGAAGGCCGAGTCATCGATAGGCAGTGAAGATGATGTCGGCCGGGTGAGTGGCAAAGACGGAGGCAAATCTGAGTTTACCGCCAAAGCAGATAACAATGCTGACAAAGTCTTCATCGAGGACGTAAGTCATCCCCCTGGCCCGTCTGTGATCTGCATTAAGACTGTTTTAAGATCCGAGCAGCCATCGAAGACCATTTTGGCGAAAGCCTTGTCCGGACGCGGTTTACGGAGTATGTTACGCGATTCGTTCGACTTGCTTCGCGGTACGAGGAAGAAGTTACGGGGTCTACAAAATTCGGTTTCGCGAGCTCTTCCTTCACGGAGATCCCAGGCCGTCCCCCGCAACTGGGAAGCGGCATTACGTTCAGTGACGAGACGACGTCCATGAGGGAGCTCACCGCAAATACTCAGCGTATTGAGGCTTGGAGGAAGACGAATAGCTATCAATACTGCGTCACGGTAATATAGATCCATCAACCATTATTTGCACCCATGTCAAACCGACTCATCTGTCTTTTAGGACTTTGCCAAGTTTCAAGCAAACAGCGCCATCAAAGGATTTGACGTTCTTCACCAGTTGTTCCGGCTGCGGCACGGGAAGAACTTGCCTGATTCAGAAGTTCTGCTCATCATGCGAACTTTAGCAGACCATGTCAAAACTTACGAACAGGTCGTTGAGGTGCGTTTCCTGCGATATAATTTGTCACTATCGGAGCATTTAGGTTGCTTCGACTCTTCAGCTTTTGGCATATTTGATGCCTCACGGAGGCGGACTGCTACATCTCGGATTCGGTCTCTTTCACCAGAGGGAAGCTGTCAGGGAGGCAACGGTGGATCTGTTCAATCAATTGCGTGCATATCCTGTGCGTGTTTAAAATAAACTCATAATACGGAGGATCTTCTGACAGTAATACCCCGATCAGGTCGGAGTCTTGTATCTTCAGTCGCTCAATCATTTTCAACGTTACGCTTACGTTCGCCAAGCTCATGCACGGGAAAAACGATCACTGAGCGAGCAGCAGCCGCCGTTTCAGGCTCAGCCGTTTCCATCGAGAGCGCATTCCAGTTCTGTAGTCGGAGGAGGTTTGAACGGCGTTTTCTGATTTTTTTGTGCTATTCTTTTGTGCTATTCTTTTGCTCTTCGTGCACCAGACTCAATTGTGTAATTTTAATTTTGCGGATTTCTTTGCTGACCTTCTGTGCAATGTAGATAGATAGGTAGATAGGATTTTCCGCAGATGTATAACTGTAGATCTCTGCCAATATTCCCTTGACTCGTTTTTTTCAACTGAAGTTTGGGGCATCCTTCAGGCTCCTTCAGGACGTTCAATCAACTTCCTCCTTTCCCAGCTGCGGCCAATATGTATAATGTAGGCGCACCAAATTGTAATCAGATGAGAGGATTTTCTGTGTAAACTACTGAATAGTCGGTATTGTTACATAGTTATTACCACTTACGTTCGAATTCAACTGGGATTCGCATGTCTCTTGGGTTCATATTTCTCCTTGTGGCTGGGATTGTTGGGTTGCATGCGGAGGCAACTGTGTATGAGCACGGACAGTCTTGTGATGGAGAAACAAGTACGTATTCGGGCCTGCAGCTAACCATGCATTTGTGCTGAAAATTGCACCAGGTGAATGAGTCTGGCAAGTTCGAATTGATTTACATCGCAGTTTCTGGTGAACGCACGCCAAAGCATATTTTTGGTCGATTCTTTGATTCTTGCTCGATTCCAATCAAAATTCAATTTATGGGGGTAACATCCTCGGGATGCAATGGTTTTCCCTTTTCCGTGTCTACTGTGATCGACGAGAGGTTGTCCAGACCCGACGCCGGAATAGTTGACGTCAAGTTGACGTACTTACCAGAATAAGCGTCCTATCGTTGTCCGGTAATCACATACCGGGACTGACGAGTATGCAAGAATACACCATTTCTATAATCTATTCTGCAAGCATAATTCGATAACGCAGAGAAAACACAAGTGCGCATACGAGACAGCCTGTATTTGATGTGTATGGCACGAACTATAGTCCCGATGCGTATTGTTCGTAGTCTGATGGCAAGCCAGGGAATTCAGAACAAGGCCAAAACTGACCGTCGTTCACGCGTACAAGTGATACATATCCTCAACCTCCCGGTGAACCGTGAAACTTCCGAGAAAGACAGATCGTGATGACATCTGACCTAAATATCCTACGTTGACAGAATCAACGATTATCGCCTTTTGTCGCTGTATAAACCTGGATGAACTCGGGCCGACGGCATGTAATGGCCGTGGTGAGAGGTGTGGTTTCAGGATTTGAGGCAAGAGCGCGCTGGAGTGGGTTGCGAACGATACAAGGACCTGAGCATTTGCGCGCAGGCTGGTTACTGGGAGGGAAGAAGGTGGAAGAAGGTGGTAGAGGCAAATACAGAGCCGTGAAGTGGTCTGCCGTGGCGGCTGTGCATGGAGGGCAGGAAAACATTGAAAAACAATCAGTCGCCCAGTTGAGTCATATATATGAGACCTCGATAGCCGGTCCAGGTCCATCCCTCTCCTTTTCCACCATTTCATGCGTCTTTTTTTCGTGTCTCTGATCTTGTCTCTCTAGTCTTGGGTTTCCTTTCCTTGGTCCGGTTTCTTGGTCTCTATCGTGCTTTCGGCCTTTCTTCGCCTTCGCGCGACCCACTGTCTATTCATTCCTGTAAATTTAGTTCCATATCGTAATGGCCAATAAAGCGCCACAAGAGAACGGTCAAACCACTTTGCAAAGAGGAAAGGCATGTCTGCGATGCAGGTGAGTACTGATGTCTGTTTCCATTCGTCCCCTGTTCATCGATCCCGATCCTCAGAAAACGGAAGATGGTATCCTTCCCTCTTTCCCTCAAGTCTTCCCTTGAGTCTTAATTCATGTCTGTCAGCGATGCGACGGCACAAAGCCCGCCTGCCAACAGTGTGTCCGCGCGAAGAAAGGAGATGCCTGCGAATATGACGACGGGAAGGGCAAGACGAGGACCCAGCTGCTCCGAGAAAATATTGCTCGGTTAGAGCAAAGGGTTCGGGAGCTCGAAGATCCTGACTACGTGTCTCCGGCTGTCATGCTGTACGACCCACATGCGCATACGCACTCAGAGTCGTCTGCATCTTCATTCGATTCCCCGGGAGACACTTCCTTGTGCGCATCATCGAACTCGCCTTTCCCATCAGGTGCGTTTCCTTCAATCATATTTTTCTTTGGCTTACGTGCTGTTAGATTCTTCGCCAACCTCACCGAATGCTTCCTGGAGCTCCTTGCAAAATGCCACATCGCCTTCGCCAGTGCCTTTCGTTCCTGAAATTTTCTTTGACGAACATCAAACACCTTTCCAGCCACCACTCGAGCTGGCGCGAATGCTGTAACATCTGCCATCCACCCTTTTGGAGCCCATTTGACGAATTCTCCTATTTGTAGTCTGGACATTTTCTCTCCTCATCGTCGTCAATGCGGACTTGACATACATATGGGACGAGTCTTAGCCGCCTTGAATACTCCTCTAGAAGAACAGCGTCATCCAGTGCTTATGAATGCCATGTATCTGTGGGCCTGCTTTATCTCTAGACCGGAGCCACTGTGTCAGCATGAAGAGCATTATCTTGGACTTGCTCTCGATGCCCTCCAGACTGCTCTTCGTGACGGGGAGAAAATAGTCGACGTGATCCAAGGGTCGTGTCTTCTGTCCATGTACTTCCTTGCCAACGGACGCATCCTCGAGGGGAGCTATCATGCCAGCGCTGCTGCCGCCCTCGCTGTGCAATGTGGGCTTCATCTCAACTCGCAAGAGGACAAAATGTGGCCCTCTGATCCTCAAGAGCCATTCGACATGAAGCCATCCAGGACAGGAGTCAAGGAAGGCGAACGGATCCTCGCCTTCTGGCAGGTGTACAACTTGGATCGGTGTTGGTCGGTCGTATTGCGCAAACCGTCGATGATTCCCGATGGATTGGACCCGCGTCAATCGATTAACTGTCCGTGGCCGCAAGATCTTGCTGAATACGAGGCAGTGAGTTCTTCACAACTAGAATAATATATTTTAGGTGATTAATCTACTATAGGGTCATATCAATACGTCCCATCCTTTCCAGACCATCAGGGGATTCTTTGAGGGAGATGTGTCCCCTAGTAGCTTTTCTACGCAGGCGTTAAGGGCGAAAGCATCTGCGCTGTTCTCTCGTGCTGATCAGCTTTCTACCAGCTGGGATCCAAGTGAGTTACCTTTTCGTTTGGTTCCGCTGCTCTAAACTTGTTGAAGGGATGAAACCACCGCCTTCCTTGTCTCAAGAGATCCAAACTCTCGAGACCGTCATTGTTCAATTTGTCCCGACTCTGATGCCCCTTGATCAGCTCGATGCCATGTTGCCGGATGACAAGCATACTCTACTTACTGCCCACACTCTTGCTCACACTGCGTCGATACAACTCTACCGTCCATTCGCACAAGACGACCCTGTCATGTTTGAGAAATGTTCGCGTGCTGCTAGAGCTTGCGTCTCTGTTATCAAGTTCATCAACGAACCGGACTATGGCTTCCTGGACCCCATTATTGGAGTACGTCATGTTTGTCTTTCTTCTTGATCGAATGATGATCATTTACTTTTCCGAAGCCTTGTTGGTCGTATGTATCAGATACTCTTATCATGGAGCTCGAGACACAGGAAAACACCTGGCCTCTTATGGATACTGATGTCCGAAATCAAATTACTACCCTTCTTTACGCCATGTCGACTCTTAGCCCTCGACTACCCATTGTCGGTAAGCTCGCATATTTTATTCACTGATATTCCTCATGACCATAATTTTTTTTTCAGGCATCGCAGCCACTAAAGTTCAGAAGCGGCTTTCTGAACTATAAACATTTCCCCTTCCAGGCCGCATCGGAATCTCAAACGGACCTCACCATGGACTTATAAGCCTTTGGACTTGCCTACGTGCACTTTGGACTTTACTTTTGGCTTTTGGACATTTAGGAGCACCCGTCGTTATTGCCAGGCACTCGATATGAGGCCTTTGGACTCTAGACTTTGGACTCTCGATTTATGGACATTTTGCCTAGCCACCCTTCCTCATCCCTACATTGCTTTCTTTCCTTGTTCCACATGACATTGGATATACATCATACACTCTATGGACATACTTTCTATACAATGACTCAAACTGTATTCACTAGATGACTTTGGACCATTGGTACCTGTATCTCTACCCACCCTTCCCCGCGTACTTTTAATTCGTTATAATGTAGTTACCTCCTCCACTGACACTCACTTATAGGTTATGTAGTTGGCCATTCTTCCTCATCACCCCACCCATACTGACAGTGACACTGCCTTGGACATTGTGATGATATTCCTCCCACCGCTGTAGCACGCTATGGGATTCTCTAATCCATACGCTTTCCTTGATGTTGCGAACACATTCCTTTATACCTTGTCTTTTCCTGTATAAGACAATTGCAATGGACAGGGCTTCCAAATTGTGATGGTAGGACATGAGGACATAATAAGAAGTGTGTTTCCAGTTGGTTTGTTGGGACGTAGTACGAATGGTCCTTACTCTACTAATGAGTGCTTAAGTACTACAGTATGCACAACTCGGACACACTACCAACCTAGTACATGACAGATGAAAACATTTACAGTACTATCTGTGTCCGACCACAGTATCAACTTCCTTTTGACTACAAGCTTATAATTTGCTTATAATGAGACTTTAAACAAGTTTTCTGTCTTACATAATCTCATCCTCAATAACAAATTCTCTGTCTGTTTTCTTCTCTTGCTGAAATACAGAGGGCAGGGCACAACTGATACACACTCCTTAGCAGACTCCGACTTTTTTTGCATAACATTGCTCAAGGAAACACAGACAGAGCATGTTATGCAAGGGTCAACAATTACGATTTCCTCAGAGAATGTCATGGAACTGGCACAATGCACGGTAATGCCTGCTGGCTTCAAATGTGATTGGACTTGTGGTGGAAAGGAGATGTGTCCTGCTCTGCTGGTCTGTTGGGAGTCACTGAGGCAGGTGTGTTGTTTGACCAAACATGTTGACCATCCGGAAACTTGCAAACTGATGACCTCGGCTCATTATCTTACATTAGCATTACCACTACCACCTTCACCTTTTGAGTTTAAAGAAACAGGTAGCTAATTCCTTCAGCAATGATTTCATAAACATAGCTCATGAGATATTAGAGATATGGCAACTATCACTGTTGCCTACCAAGATGCAGTGCTCCTGTGCACTCCTCAGTTGATGCTCTACGCCACCACATCGAAATTTCCCACATGTCTAGAATACCGCTTCCTTGTCCTGTGAATGGTACGTGATATTTGCTCACTGTATGTGATAATTGTCCAACTGTTCCTAAGGTTGTCCGGAAATAAGCATCCAACGGACGAGCTCACTGGTCAAGCATTTCATCGACAACCACTCGAAATTGATTGGAAGCACGGTCCAACTTCCCTCAAACACATTTCGCCCTTCATGGAAGCCTTTCTTTCCACTGAGGACGATACATCCACCACCCTCGCTGCCCACCGACGTTCCTGCAGGATCGATCCTTGTCACCTCTTCCCCTGCTGTGTCCCGACGAGGTGTTCGATTCCATACATCTAAAATGTCGCCGCCAGCTTCGCAAGTCAGCTCACCCCGCAAGCAATCTCAGAGGCAGATTCCGAACAGGCGGGCAGTGGCGAATGAGGACTCCGATGAGCTGTTGGTACCCGAGTTTGAAAATCTCCACCACTTGCCAGAAGCAGCGCGCTATGAGGAGCTAGACCTCGTCGTCTGGCAGCGCCCTGAGATGTTCAACGTGGATGTGGCTCGAGTGCCGCGCATGCGAGAACTGCCTATCGCAGAGCCTCCGGTCAGTATCCTTTACGAGGTGTTTGCGAAACGCGTCGACGACCTCGAGCTGCATGGCCTCATCAACATGTAACACACTTTGGCGCCTTCGCAAACACACGCACGCTGCATCCGGCGATGTCTTTCCAGCTCGCGCCCAACTTCCCGACATTCGAGGGTTTTTTCCGCACCCGTATGGATGCATTTTTTGGTTGTTGCGTCGATTTGACGATTTGAAAAAGAGCAGGTACCAGACTACATGCCGTCGTATTGCACTACTCGCATCCTTACTATATTCGTTGAAATTTACTTACCATCCTATGTAATCGCTGTAATATTTTGTTTTTTTCTATAGTTTGCCTGATAAGATAAAATGTTTCGGGGCAGGGTATCCGTGACTCCATTCCAATCACAAGCCCCACATTTCTTGTCTTCCCCCATGGCTGAAGCCCAGGTTCCTCTGTCTTTCCCGGCTATCCTGCGCAATTCTGGTCTTTCGGATAGGTACGCGCACCTTTACGCAAAGCCACAACTTCAGCAAACTCCGCCAACTGCCATCAAGCAGTCAAAACGGGAACAGAACGAGGGAAAGAGATGGATCAGGCGTAAGGATAACGGTCTGTTCCATTACAACTCGAAATAGTCCACAGTTAATTATTAGTCGCCAATATAATCCAGCGCGCTTCACAGGCAACCCCCACATCGTAGTCGCCACCAAGCGGGACTATGCTCTTCAGACTCCCCAGACCCGACCAACCTTCCCGGAACCCCTCCCCCCGTACCTTCCACGGACCAACAAAGTACCTGGTTCGATTCTCCCACCCCTCGACCCGAACTCTGCCAATGCCGGCCGCTTCTCCCTCAGCCTGAAGGGCATGCGCAGGGGCCTGCGCAAGTGCGGCTTCCGCGCCGAGCTCCTTGTACGCGACGTCGAGCACGAGATCGTGCAATGGCTGCAGGCGGGGGGCACAGTCCTGGAGCCCGACACCAAGCGAGCTGACGATCTTGATGCTCCCGGGAAACCTGTTGGGGACACGGGGACGATATTCGAGGTCTCCAGGACCCCTCTCCAGTTAGTGTGGTTTACGGAAGAAGACGACTCGTTTGCGCGGTACGTCGTGCACTGCTGTGCCAGATACCACGAGATAGTCAGCTTCAGTCAGTGTCCTCTCCTCGGTTGTCCCACTTGATACAACTGACTATGTACTTCAAATCGCAAGGCAAGGAATTTTCGGGACGGCGTCTGACCCATCTCCTCAGACCCAACGTCACACGTCCAGACCGCCACGCCCCAAATGCCATCGACACGCCCCCCGTCACCGACATCGACTACTACTCCTCCTCCTCCCAGCCCGACACCGAGTCTGACCGCGGAGGACTCGAAACCGACTCCGACGTCGAGCAGCAACCCTCGCACCGCGCAGAACACCTCCCCGCCATCTCAGAGAACCTCTCCTCCTCCGTTCCCGCCGCGCCCCTTGACGACGAGGCGTGGTCGATGGTCGGGGACACTGACGTCGAGGGGGGCAGCGACGCAGGTGGGTCTGACGCAGAGGTCGTGTCGGACGTCGAAACTGCTCCCCGCGCAGGCCTCTACCCCCGCCAGCAGGCTTCTCTCCGGAGGAGAGTGTGGGCGCGGCAGGGGCGCTCGCCGTCGTCGTCGCCCTCGCGCTCCCCCGCTCGGCGGCGGCGGTCCTTCCGGCGAGGCTCCCACCGGCACGAACAGTCGAGTGGTGCAGTGCTCCTGTGGGGCCGCGGAATCAGCAGCAGTCGTTTTATGACTATTTATTCTTGTAGAAGGCGGTTGGGGTGTTTGGTGTGTGGATGACATGTGTATCAGTACGTGTGTGGGTTGGTAGGTAGGTTTGTGTATAAGAGTATAGTGTAGAGATACTGTGTAGATCATGTAGATAGTGGCGTCGTTTTATGATTAGATGTGCGATGAGATATGTTTTATCGATAGGACTACCACATCCCTAGAAGTATCGACACAGCGATTATACGCTCCTCAACCGATTCCAAAAGCCACTAGGCTCTCCGCCTCTTAATCTGGAAATTCATACCGCAGCAGAGAAAGCAAATAATTCCTGGACTTATAGAACCATTACAAACATCAAAGCATTACCAGCATCATATCATATGTACAGGGTATACCATCTTCACGCAGCACCCCGCCACCCCTCTGCACGTCGTCACACCTTCCTTCCTTCCCTTGTCAGTCATGAAGTAGAAAGCACATTAAAAACAAGTAAAGCAAGGAAAGAGGGGGAAAAAAAT
>JABCKG010000045.1:0-38989 GCA_018851835.1 Hypsizygus ulmarius | reverse complement strand
CAAACCCAACGACAAGACAACACGACAGAAAGAGCGCACCCAACTCAAAACCCCGCCAACGACACGATCAGCACGCCCGCATTCGCAGGATCCACGCGGCACGGGATCTTCAGCCTGCAACAGGCTCATCATCAATACAATAATAAATACATCATACAAATCACAAAGACTCGAAAAACGCGGTACGCACCCCTGCATAGTCTTGATGAGCGCGCCCTTGAGCACGGCCTGGCCGTTACGCGAGTGAAGCCCCTTGCCGACGATGACTCTGACAAAGGGGTGGTTCCGATCGAGCGCCGAGAGCAGTGCGCGCTCCGTGATCTGGATGGCTTCGGCGACGCGTAGCCCGTGCACGTCGACGGTGTGGGGTTTGCGCGCGGCGTTGCGGGCTGCAGAGGGGGATGTTAATCACACAGGTATTATGAGAAAGCAATAAACTTGAAAGAATACATCGACGGATGGGCAAATGCAACTCACCCTTGTAAAACCTCCTCGCGGCCCTCTCGTGCAACTTGCGCGCACGTACTTCCTCTGTGCGCATTTCATCCCGAAGCACCAAGACATCGCGCACCCGGGCCTCGTCCACCGCCCGCGCCATCTCCCCGACGAGCCTCACGCGTGTGGCTTCTGCCTCGCGGGCTTCGGTGCGCAGGGCCTCGGCTTTGGCGTATAGATGGGTGCTGGCGAGGGTGGTGATGTCGCTCGCCATACTTATGGTCGACGCTGTTTCCGTTTCGTGGAGGGAATGTGGTGCTTCTGGGTGGTGGGAGGCGTTAGGAGGGGAGGAGGAGGAGGAGAGGGTGGGGGGAGGGTACTCAACGGCTGGGGTGGTGGTGGTGGGTGGGTTGAGTGCGGACACGGGCACGGATGGCGGAGGCTCATCCATCTTGGCGCCAAAGTCGGGAAAGTCGGAGAAGAGAGGGGAGAGAAGCTCTTTGGGAGCGGGGGGAGTCATGAGTTCGTCGTGCTCGTGGTCTGTCATTTCCCAGGTGTTTGTGGCACGTGGTGTTTGGAGTTCGTCCGGCTCGCTGGGGGTCATGGGGCGTTGGCGTTGGGATTGGGGGTTGGGAATGGGGAGTGGGAGTGGGGTGGACGTGGAAGGCTCGTCTGGGTGGAGGTAGCGCATGGGGATGGGGAGGGGAGGTGCGGAGGTTGCGGTGCGAGGCCCGATGTAGGTGACATGTGAGCCCTCTTCGCCGCTGGAGAGCTCGGCGATGGTGGAGAGGCGGCGGCGAGATGCGGCGTCGCTGTCATGGGCATCGCGACTTAGTGTTGCGGGGGGAGTGGGCAGCGGGATGGGCAGGGGGAGCGGGGATTCCTCGGAGGCGGGAGCGCTGAGTGCGCTGGGGAGGTATTTTGGCGAGTTGGAGTTTGCATCGGACTCGCCTTGGAGGAAGAAGCTCGGGGGAGAAGGGGGTCTGCTTGGACGGAGGGGAGGTGTCGAGAGGCGGGGTGCGGGTACGGCTATGTCGATAGACGGGGCCTGGTAGACGCGGACATGCGTGGATCGACGGCGGCGTCGGGGGCGGGCGGGATTGACGGCCTCGGAGGCAACAATGCCGAGGATAGTCCATATGATGACGAGCAGGGTGCGTTGGAAGTTGCCTCTAACGTAGAGATCGACGGCTACTCGCAGCGCATAGGCTAGATAGTGATCGGGACTGTGGGCATGCGATAGATGATAGACGGCGGCCCCCTCCCAGAGACCCAGGAGGGCAGGACCGAGTCGTCCGAGGTCGTCGTCAAGGCTGCCGAGAAACACACGAAAGATCAGCCCAGCTACGAGTGATAGCAGCACGTCCATAACATCAGAGACATTACAGTAAAAGATTGTGCATTCCGTCGTCTTAATACTCGTCGTCCTCGTGTTGGCGAGCTGGTGTCCTCGTGCCAGGAGACACGCGACCACGTGATACCAACGCTTGGTTCCAACCTCCACAATGGCTGCGCGTAGAAAGCCAGTCCCCGTCGATCCTAATGTTCCTCGATACAGCCTCTCTGATGTTCCTTTTGAATCCATCACAGACGCGCTTCTCCACGATGAACCGCCGCCTCAGGGAGAGTACCGTCCATACCAGCCAGGGCAATATCTCGCCCCCATATTGACTGGGGAAACCCTTCAACTCGACGAAGAGCAACAGTCCACGTCTTTCTACACACCAGATCCCTTCTCCGACTCCCGTACTCACCTCACAGCGTCTCCCCAGCCCCCATTCCACTCGGACCAGGACTACCAGCCCCCCTCTGCCCATTCCTACGTCTCCTCCCTCCCCCCGGACTCTTTCCGCCACGACACCGAGGCCTACGCCTCTGGAAACTACTCCCGCGCGTCTTTTCACCCGCCGCCCCGCTCGCGCTCACCCACACCCGCCGTCGACGACGAAGACTACTACGTCGTCGGCAACGATAGTGTTCACTTTACCGGACACGACCCCGAAAAGGCCCTCGGTCACGTCGTATATGATCCAGAACCCGAAACACCTACGTCCATGCAGTCCACACTCCCTCCGACACCATTAGAGACCCAGCACTTTGGTCCGGCTCCCTCTGGGCGCGTCATGAGGAGGAACAAGGCGTTGCATCGCGTGCAGCTCACCAATGGACATCTCATCATGGATCTCAAGGTCCCGCCGAAACTCGTTCTTCCTAGGAGAGGCGAGCCGGAGACGATGAGGACGCGATACACGGCGGTGACATGCGATCCGGACGAGTTTGAGAAGAAGGGCTTCATTCTAAGGCAGAATGAGATGGGGAGAAAGACGGAGCTGTTCATCGTCATCACCATGTACAACGTCCGTGTGTCTGTGTTCTTCTTGACATATACACTGATTCAAATGACAGGAAGACGAGGTCTTGTTCTGTCGGACGCTGTATGGTGTTATGCGGAACATTGCACATCTATGTACTCGCAAAAACTCGCAGACATGGGGTCCCAATGCCTGGCAAAAGGTCGCCACTTCCCTCTTTCTCCCTTTCACTATCTAACATACCCCACCCCCGCCCAGGTCGTGGTATGCATCGTCGCCGACGGCCGCAAAAAGATCCACCCACGCGTCCTCGACTGCCTCACACTCCTCGGCGTCTACCAAGCCGGTGGCCCCATGCTAAACATGCTCAACGGCATCCCCATCACCGCGCACCTCTTCGAATACACTACCACATTCGCGCTCGACTCGAACCTCCACTTCCGGTATCCGGACAAGGGTGTCGTCCCCACGCAGATCATATTTTGCCTCAAGGAGAAGAATCAGAAGAAGATCAATAGCCATAGGTGGTTCTTCAATGCGTTTGCGCCCATGTTGCAGGTGTGTGTTGTTTGGCAGTTGTGTGGAGGTGGGAGGTTAGTTGATGGGTTGGACTAGCCGAATGTGTGTATCCTGTTGGATGTGGGTACGCGGCCCGGGAATAACAGCATATATCGCCTCTGGAAGACGTTTGACGTCAACTCGAGCGTGGGCGGGGCTTGTGGCGAGATCTCGACGTACAAAGGGAAACACTGGTCCCTGCTGCTTAATCCGCTCGGTATGTGCGACGTGGTTTTATTCTTTGCGTAACTTGTGTTAATCTGTGTGTGGGGTAGTGGCGGCGCAGAACTTTGAGTACAAGATTAGTGGGATCCTGGATAAACCTACCGAGTCGATGTTTGGGTATATCAGCGTTCTAGTGAGCGGTACTTTCATGATACCTCATTCCGGTAATTGATTAACATGATGAAACACAGCCCGGAGCGTTCTCCGCGTATCGGTATGCTGAATGCATTCGTCCGTGTATTCTGTGAGAGGTTGACGAGAGTTTGTGCAGGTACATCGCGTTGCAGAATGACGAAAAGGGACAAGGCCCCCTCGCGTCGTACTTCAAGGGCGAGGTGCTGCACGGCGGCGATACCGACATCTTCACGTCGAACATGTGTATGTCTTGCTCCACTTTATGCGTTCATCATGATGGGATGCTTATTATCGTTTTGTTATTGAATTGACAGACCTTGCTGAAGATGTTTGTGTTCTTTTCCTTTCATGTGCTTAGCGTATATGTACTGTGCTGTGCTGACGCCAAAGCGCCCTATATACAGCGGATATTGTGTTTCGAGCTCGTGGCAAAGGCGAACTGTAACTGGCGAGTCCCCCAGTGCTGATACTGATACATAAACTGATATTGACATGCTCGCCCCTCACGTATCCCCCAATCACCTCATCTCACCTCAAACTTACAAACCTACACACCCACACACGCAACATAACCAGGGTCCTCAAATACATCAAAGGCGCCATAGGCGAGACCGACGTCCCCGAGACTCTGCCCGAGTTCATCTCGCAACGCCGACGGTGGCTCAACGGCTCGTTCTTCGCCGCCACGTATGCCATAGCGCATGTGGGGCAGATCATGCGCAGCGGGCATAGTCTGACAAGAAAGGTAGTGTTGATGGTGGAGACGGTGTATAATATTGTGAATTTGGTGTTTTCGTGGTTTAGTATCGTGAGTTTGTCGCATTTTTGTTTTTTTGTTGCCTGATCATTTTATTATGTTTGATGTGGGACGTAGGGGAATTTTTATCTGTTTTTCGTGAGTTGGCTTTTTTGGGTGCTTGGAAAAGGAAGTGGAAGTTGATGTGCTTGTTTTGGGGTGTGTGTAGATCGTGTTGACGTCGTCGTTGGAGGATGAGTCGTTCAAGATGACGGGGATAAAACACTTCAACACGATCGTTCAGGTATTTGGATTCATTTATCCACGGTGGTCTCCTACTGACTTGTGTATTTGCTATATTAGTATGTCATGGTATCCATGATCATCGCCTGTTTCCTTTTCTCGATGGGAAACAAGCCACAGGTGTATGTTCCTCTTCCTCTTCCTCTCCTCCCCCCTCTCTCCTTCTTCCCCTCCCTCCCATGCATATGCACCACCCAACCCACACTTACGGATCAACTGCAGGTCGCAGTGGAAATACAAGTCGACCGCTATAGCATTCAGCATCATCATGGTATACATGATATATGCATCCATCAAGTGTGCCGTGCAAGCTGCGAGCCAGGGCGGGTCTGCTAATTCGATTATGCTGTTCAGTGTTGTTATTACTTATGGATGTACGTGCGTTTTCTGTTTTCTTTCTCTTTTTCGCTCTTCATGACCCCTCTATCCGTGTTTGTCCTTTGACTGATTCTGAATTCGGCTTGTGACGTGCAGTGTATCTATTTTCGAGCATCCTGGCGTTTGACCCGTGGCATATGCTCACGAGCTTCGTTCCATACATCCTGCTGTCCCCGACATATATCAATATCTTGAATATGTACGTGTTTCCCTCACTCCTTCCTTCCTTCCTTCCTTCCTGATCAGCGGTATCCCCAACTCACTCCTTGTCCCAGTTACGCATTCTCCAACCTCGACGATGTACGTTTCATTCCTGCCATTCTGCCATCAATCGTATGGCAAATACAATGTATCCCCCCTCTCACCTCCCCTGCCTTGCCAACATTGTTACACAGATCTCGTGGGGCACGAAACAAGACTCGGTCATCGAGACGGACCTCGGCGCGGTCATCCAGGACAGTCAGTCACGGGTGGACGTGGAGATGTCCACGGAACCTGCGGATATAAACGAGAAATACGAGGAGGCGCTGACGAACTTGCGTACGCGGAAGCCGGTGGTGAAGGGCGGGGTTGGCGCGGCGGCGGCGAGAGCTTTGGAACTGGAGAAGGAACAGGCGGCGAAGGATTATTATGCGAATGTGCGGACTAATGTGCGTGATTGGCTTCTTTTTTTTCTCTTTCTTTCTGGCATGGCTCGTTCTGTTGTTGTTGTTGTGGTGGTGGTGGTGGTTATTGTGCAAGGTTATTGACTTGGCATTGGTGTGCTGCTTCGATAGGTCTTATTGGCGTGGGTGTTGTCGAATGTGAGTTTTTTTTTGAGTTGACAAGGAATGAGTGTTGGGGATTCGACTGATGCTTGCCATGGGTGTGTGTGTGTGCTAGGGATTGCTTTTGCTTGGGATCTTGAATGGTGCACAGCCTGCTGGGACCTTCAGCCCCAACGACACGGCGAACCGGACCAAGACTTACCTGATTTTTGTCCTCTGCTTCACGGCTATCACGAATGTCGTTGTAAGTTGGACCCTTCCCTGTTCTTTATGTTTTTGGTTGATTGGATTCCTTATTATTGTTTTGCTTTTTTTTTTAGCGGTTTGCCGGATCAACACTGTATCTCATTGCACGTCTAATCATGGGATGAAACATGACTATCTGGAAATAACCTACACAGTAAATTTATACTACATATACTCATAAGTTACATACCCAACGGACCTACATATCTGACCATGAAGCCACACATGTATTCATACACTAGACACCTACGATAGTAAAGAGTCATAAAACAAAATTCCGCTAATGCCGATCTGGTGGCGCAATTACACGAGACTGTTCGTCTCGGAGGGCGCTCCACTTTTTTATCTTTTGTTCAGTTGTCTTTATTTCGTTCTACTGGCAAGCCTGGAAGGAGGTACGTAATGACGTGCAGCGGGTGGGGGATGTGTGTAACATTGAATGTATATATACACAGTATAAGACATGATGCTTGCACTTCTGCATATCAATGAGTCGCCTGCCTTTTCCTGCAGCAAAATCGGATTTCTTAATAGAGGAAAAGCCTGGTGTCTCGACAATGGCAGTGATGGGATGGGTGCTGCGATTTGTCTCTATATCTGGGTTCCTCCGCTTCCACGTATAAACCTTGCAATACTCCCTATCGTGAGCCCCGCGGGTGCTCCGCAGGCTGAAGATACCGCTTCAGTACCAGAAAGCGCCAGCACTGGTTGCATCTTCGAGCAATAGACAGTTTCAGAATACAGACATTGACATTTAGATATCATCAGATACGCACTGTAACAACCACCCAGGCCATGCATCCAATAGTGTACAAGCCTCTTGCAATCTCTGGTTATTACAATTACGAACGCTTCCCCCTGGTCCCCACACCAGCGGGGAATTTGCGTTTGCGGAATATGCTCCCTGTGGACTCGGAAACTGGCGTATTGTCTTCCGACTTGAGTATCCCGACTTTGGTCTCTTCAGGCAGAGCCAGAGGTGCTTCCTGTTTGACGGGAGTTGGTGGCAACAAATCCCCCTTGACTGACGGCTTCGAGTCCACCGTCACTAGGGACTCCTCCATCTCCACCTTCACCCCACCAGCAGCAACGCCTTGCCCCTCTTTCACAACTACTTCTCCAGCCCTCCTCCACTGCATCTTTGTCCACTTTGGCACCCCTTCGGACAATTTCGATTCCGTCCCAGCTGCAAGCACAGGAGCGAGACCCTGCGGCACTTCCTCCTCCTTTTTCTTCAGTTTGATGGGTATCGCCCCTGGATCGTATACCTCGCCCAACCCCAACGTCCGCTTCCGCAACTTGAAATGCCGCGCATCCTCTTCGTCCACCGGTGCTTCCGCCTCTCGTTTGAGACTCATCGCAGGTTTTCGTTCCTCCTCCTCTGGGCCTCCGCCTTCTTCCTCCTCCTCATCCTCTTGTTCCTCTTTCTCTTCCTCCTCAAGATGAATCGTCCGCGTCGCCACGACTTCCCACTCCCCCGCAACGCCCTGCGTACGTCTTTGCTCCGCCTCCGCAGCGATGCGCTCGGCGTCCGGGTCGGAGTACCCTAGCGAGGCGGCGGTGGTGTAATTTGCGAAGGGGTTGGACGGCTTAGGGACGGGTTTACGTGCTGCAGCGGCGGACGTGGAGGCCGTGGGTACGTATGCGGGTTTGGCGTGTCCGGATGCGACGTCCTGTGCGAATGCGGCTTGGGCGGCCTGGATAGTTGTGTTGCGTGAGTTTATGATTCAAGTGTAGCTGTAAGTAGAGATGTTTGCACAAGAGCGACGTACCTGCTCTACGCGTGCCATATCCCTTTTCTCCTCGTCCAAGTCCTTTTTGTGCTTCTCGCTGCTCTTGTAGAGCCCCCGGATGAACCTGTCGACGTTCCCCTTGTGCCGCATGCCGTTCTCGTGCTGTTGGCGAGAGGGTGCATCTTCTGCGATGTATGTATCGCAGTACTTGCAGAAGTATTTCTTTTTGGATACCCAGTACTCGCTCATTGCTGGAAGAGGTGGAAGCTGCTGAGTCACGAGTTGGGAGGTCACATCAGTGCCATGGAGATCGGATATCGGAGTCGAGTGATCAGTTGTAGTAGTACATGTATCTATCGAAAGATCACTGATTCCCCGTCTTTCTGAACTCCTCCAATTTCAGTTTGATTCCAGTGCTCACAACATGCATTGCCGATTTCTCCTGTGAGCTGTGAAGATATATTTCAAGGTGATGGTTTCAAATTCGGATAGTGCCGATTCCACATTCAGGTACACCGATCACACTGGGAATATGTCGATCATATGGACCGTCACGCCAACATACAAAATGGGACTTGTTTTCACTTTTAGATTCTTCTCAGTATCCAGCCGGCTTCCCGGGCCTGTGATACATGACCAGCTGGTCTGAACGTGGTCATCTTGGAAGTTACGCCGACGACGAGCAAGGTTCGAGCGACTGGAGCTACTAGTAGATGCAGACGCAGCAGCCTGACCCCGGTTCGTCGACGGAGTCGAAAGATGATTCATACTGTCAAGCGGAGGCAGGTATTTCTCTCGAGCTGAAAGACTCCAGTAGTGTCCATATCGTGGCCCACCCTTCGGAAGAGACGGTTTATATCCACTATAGGCTGTATCGGCGTCGCTTTGCAGGTGTCATTGGTCTAGTGAGTTGTCCGATGCTCGGTTATCCACTTTACATTCTTATCCATAAGTAGGTCGTCTTAAATATCGTAGCTGCAATGGCATGGCCTTGGTTCGGTCCAATATCTAACAACAGTATGTCAGAAATATACCTACATCTATTGACAACCGTCCATAATAACCTTCGTGCTTATCAGTGGTCGATGAATTTAGTTTCACCCTGGATGAAGTAAATTGGCTCGGGAACATCGTCGCTTGCGTATATCTCCCCATGGCATTGATAATACCCACAATAGTCGCCCGATATGGGATTCGAAGATGTGTGCGTCTCCCGACCAAACTTTGGATGTCGCTCGTTCTTGTCTTACACATCGTCCCCAGTGCGACATTGGAGCCATAGCATTACTTCTCTCAGCCTGGCTGCGGTATGCAGGGACTGCACGGTCATTATCGACAGAGTCCTCGTATGCACTCGTTATCATTGGACAGGTTGGTTTTCGCAGTCTGTAGCTCCGCATTCTACACTTGACTCCATAGTATTTCAGTTGTTTGCATCGATCGCGCAACCCATCTACCAGGTCGTGGGACCAATTTATTCCGAGACGTGGTTTGATTTGCAAGGCAGAACCACCGCTACGATGATTGTTTCCATAGGTTTGTGTGCCGCCCATTTACTTCTTGCGACTGACTTGGTTTTAGCCAACCCAGTTGGCGGGGCGATAGGCCAACTCTTAAGCCCTCTCGTAGGGGACACAAGGCAATCTGTAAATCCCGTTGTCACACAAAATTCCTAATGTATAAACTAACAACACATTTCGATACAAGATCCTTGTCCTCGGAATCCTTTCGACTGCGGTCACACCATTCGTTTTCTTGATTAGAGCAGCTCCTCCCACCCCACCAAGTGATTGAATGTTTCTCCCCTTTCTAACGCTGGATTTTGCTAAAAGTCCGCGACAGCATATGCTGGTTCACAGCCATCGCAAGCACTGCTGTCTCTTATTCGGGCCATGTGCGGCTTGCCAACATCACATGAGGCTCGAATGTCGGTTCGTGAGCGGCTGGACTTCGCTGTTATCACCCTCATCTTCGGTGCCCTTGTCGGAGGGTCAGTACTATCCCTTGCACCTATTACGCCGATCTCATCGAAGTCTTTCTCAGATCCAATTCCTTTGCTATACTAACCGCTCAAATCATGGTAAGTCCTCTCCAGCTCCCATATTGATTGTCTCATGTGAACCCTTATTCAGCAACCCGTGGGTTATTCTTCAGACCAGAGCGGCTTCTTGGGTGCTTGTCTCCTTTTGACTGGGATTGTGTCAGCGATAATCACCGCCCCACTGTTCGACCGTGTATTCACTCACCACCTAGCCTTCACGGCGAAGGTCTTTGTCCCTGTCGTAGGTGGCGCGTGGCTCTCATTGATCTGGGCTGGTGCGCATTTCTATTACTCTTACCTCTGCTTCTCTTGCGAGCCTTCACTAATATATCAACTTCTCAGTCACACCTCATAATATTGGGGGGCTGTTTGCTATCATGACCGTCATTGGTGTGGGCTCGGTGACGATGCTACCGGTCGGTCTTGAACTCGGCTGCGAGCTCACAAGGAACGCGAATGCCAGCTCGGCTGTTTTATGGTTTGCGTATGTCCGACAAAGTGCTAGTTTTCAAGGTCTTCGTGCATGGCTGAGATTTATTTTGTCTTGCAGCGGAAATCTTTTCGGCGTGATGTTCGTCCTCGGTAAGCCACGCGATATCCGTCTATACTATCCGACCATCGTTGACAATGCCTGGTCGTGCATTTCACAGCGGAAGGAGCGCTCCGTGCAGGACCAGACGCACATCCACCGCTCAATATGCGCAATGCCCTGATTCTCAGCGGCACGGTTATCATGGCCTTCGCATCCTTTGTTTTCCTCATTCAAGGACGGCAGGTGCGCAAGGAGCGCGATGAGCAGAAGCTCCAGAATTCACTGCAGCTTTCGCAAAGGAGAGAGCAGCAGTAGCATGTACGATTTATATAGATACCCATGCAGTTTGTACAGCATATATGTTAGGAGTTCAAGTATGATACCCTTGGAGTAACGCGGGCCTGACAGCCTTTGACTAGGCTAGGCCATATCTTCGCATTTTTGAGTTGAATATACTCGTAAGGCTTGAAGCATGGTGATCACAGCAAAAGCAGTAACGTAAAGTTTGTTGGTTCCTTCCAACGGTACATGGTAGTACTGTCATCGTTCTTAAGTTAAGTTTCTTCCCCCTCCTTTTTGAAACCCTGAAAATATTTTTCTCGGAAGTCTTTATGTGCAGGGACATGCATACTTGACGCCCGCTGCTCCTGATCGAAGGACGGAGGAGGGTATCGACGGTCCGTAACTTTTTTGATTGTTACAAGCTGCAAAGCACGCATTAGTCTCAGCTTCATAGAACAGATTTGGCGCGTACTCGACGTCCCCAGGACCCGAAATCTTGAAGAGAATTGGCGATGACCTCCATACCCTCGCATAGCATCAAATGGATGTCGACATCTTGGTATTCTTCTGTGACCGTGGGCAAGAAGAATACAAGTCTGCCGTTTGGCTTCAGGAGATACCGAGCAAGGAGGATCAAATCTGCGGCTAGGTCGGAGAGTTCATAAGGTTTCGTCGGAGGAAAGTAAGGCTGATCATCACTACGCTCAAGCTCATAAATTTACTGCGAGGAATCAAAGAGCGGAAAGCAGAAAGCGAACGCACGAACGCGGCATGTCTCTATATTCCATATACAGTGCAAGTTGAGCTTCGCTGAGTTCTTTCTTGCGGCCAAGCCTTTTCGCTCCGGCTCGAACTCCATCTGAAGGTAGTTTGATTATTCGGAACACAACGAGATCACAGCTCACGAAGCACACACAAGGTGGGTCGGTGACGATGGCGTCAAAGAGGCCTCCACAACGCCAGGGATGGCGCGTGACGTCGAAAGTACAAATATCTAGCATTCGAGAACCAGTTCCATACTGATTTGCGGCTCTGATGACCCCAGGAGTCTTTTCTACAACGCTGGTCAACAGAGATTCGTCTTAGACAGAGAGAATTCAGACCTTTGCCTCTCATTTGACGACCGTCAATGTCAGATCCAAACATAAAGGCACCAAAATGCATAGTTGGCTATTTTTGTTGACATTGAATGATAACGGACAAGCACGTTGATTTCACGAGACTCACGTACGCTGTGCTTCCAGTCCCCATGAATGGATCGTATATCAATTTACCTGGAGAAGCCTGTGATCTCAAATAAGTATAACGCAAGGTGAAAGGTATCACGAGAATTACCAGCGTTTGGTTGGCCATCAGCAGCGAGATCTCGGACTCCATGCTTGTATTTCCATAGTAAACACGTTTCTTCACATCGAACTTTCCGACCAGGGCCCGAGCCGATCCTTCTTCCAGCTGTAAATTATATCGTTAATCCAGGTCTCATATTTACCGAGCGAAGGAACATACCAACCTGCCAAAATACACCTGTCGGAATTGGCCATCCCCTTCATGCTTACTTCGCGTAATTCCAGAACGATCGGTATCTGTAGAACAGTTAGTTGAAATATCCTAGTTCTTTGGTGTGTTCAACTGCACACATTCTTCGAAGCATCCTAGCAGAATATCAGGGTTCTTCATGTCGATCTTGCCTAAGAAATTCATGTAAGAAAAACTCTCCACCACTTCACGTTGCCGCGCTTGCGGGATCTTGTGGTTAGATGCCGTGACGATGAACCTGAAGGAGGTGTCCGCTACGTAGCGAGACCATCGTGCTTGATTTTCGCGATTTAAAGCATGGAGTTCTTCATAATTCGAGCCTTGGCCATAGAACTCATACACAGATCTACAAAAAGGGAACGATAAGCCCACACATTTCTCGAATACACTACAGTGACACACTTGATTAGGATGCATCTCCTTGCCAAAATTAAAGCATGTTCTTCCTCGTCCAAATCCAAGACCATGTAAGGTCTCGTGGGATCTTGATCTTCAGGTGACGGTGGCAATGAGAAGGTAAAACCATGGAGCTCCGCGATGGAATTCAGCTCTGGGAGTCGGAATTCATGATGTACCTGAGCAAATACAATAAGATATTTCAAAGGCATTGGTATCCGGGGAGTGGTGGGTGAAGTTTAAATGCTTACGGGCCGCCGGCCGCCGCTCAAATAAATAACGTTTCTGGTTTGCTTGCTGTTTTTCTTCGTGTCCACCTTCAACACAGTGAACATTTGAATCCACATCAGTCCTCTATGACTTGAGTGGACCCAGCCCCATATGCCATCCGCAGCTATCTTGCGCATCGCGGATGCAGTTATAGACTCTGTCGAGAGCAATGAATGTACGGTCTTTCTGAATCACGCAGTTTTGAGTTCGAGCGTTGATTTGTCCAGTGTTGGATGATACAATACAGAAATTATACTCCATCTTTCCAGAGAGCGTTGTACTTGGTGCCCTTGATCTCATAGACCGCGAGAATGGTCGGAAAAACCATTAATATGACTTTACACTTTGAAGACGATACTGATCTGTGTATTTGCAATTAGTGATCAAATACACCACGCCATACTCATATCCCCAATATGAGGTAATGGGTTCCAAAGAAACGTACCAGGTTTTTCTCGACATGGCGATATCCCCCTTGCCATTCTACTGCTCCTGTCCTGCGTTCGCCTACGCTGTGTTATCCTCTGGTTCCCACATGTTGGTAAGTCCAAGTATAATATTCCTGCATTTTGTCGTTTATTGCGCCTCCAGTGCAAACATATACTGGCGACTCGGCTTGCCAATAAGCTATCTTTGTTTATTGAGCGCCCAATGTTGCCAGAAGACCTTGAGAAGATGATGCTACGCCAATATGGCGGTGTAGAATTAGCAAAGGTCGTATAGCTACAAGTTACAATTTAACTATGCATTATAAGGTGTATAAAAGCAGAGAGCGCAAAACGAGTACATAGAACTGCAGAGAAAATCCGAATATGTAAGCTGGTATAGGTTGACATGTCCTCTGGTCAAAATCCTACCACCTCGAGCTCGGTGGATTCCATCTAGTCATACCTGTTCTCCCTTAACCGCCAGTCTAACAACGCAGAATATTCCTCCAAAGCTTTCGCCAAAGACGAGACAGGATTCTTGCTCTCCGTCTCATCCTCTAGATCAATCCCAGCCTCAACCCTTGCCCACGCAGCGAGCTTACGGATATCCTCAGGCTCATAGAACCCCCACCACTTCTCATCTTCGTCTTCCTCATTCTCCTCATTATGGGAAGACTTTGCCATGGATATTCCATGGGGCTTCTTGCCCCAAAGAAGAATAATGGAACTCCAATCCCTCATCGTGTTTCGCTCGTCTTCAGCCAAGGTGAGACCTCTGGTTTTCTTCTTTGAATCTTTGATTCCAGAGGCAACCGAAGTTATGAAATCGAAAGCAGTTTTCCTCTCGCTTGATCCAGGAGAAAGTGCCCAAAAACTGCGCCCAGCTCTGTCCGTTCCCAGATGGGAGAATCGAGGCGCGAAAGCAGGTAGAACTAGTTTCAAAGCGTTTTCTATGTTTTCGACGCGGCGCCTATGCACTTCTCGTTGAACCTTAAGCTATGTATTGCATGAGCACTTGTACATCACGAGAGAGGGGCTTTCACCTACCTCGCGCGTATAACCCTTCACTTTGTCCTGATTTTTTAACGAAGCCTCCAACTTCTTTCTCTCTGCATCCCATCTCTCGTTCTCTGTCTTCACACAATCCTTCAGCTCGCGCGTAACGTTCTTGCCTTCTTGAACACCGCGATCGAGCTCCTCTCGGACTACATTTGTATCGTATGCAGACTCAATGAGACCATGGACGACTGGAACCATTTGTCCGGGGTGCACAATAGAGATCGAAGACCCTGGACCCGTAGTGTCCCGAAGGCTGCGTGTTGTCCGGGTATTGTGTATAACCAATGCAGGAGGTGGTAGAGGATCAGGAAAGGTCAGGACGGTCGAAGCACCTGAGTTGGAAGACACGGTAGATTTGTTGACTGCGTTGCGAAGCGCAGCAAGTATACTCCAGATCTTGTTCAGATTGACACCGCCTGCCCGAATGTCTTTTATGGCGCATCTGACAGGCTGTTTTGGTTATGCATTGAGGTCGAAATATGAAAATATGTCAGAAACCTACCTCTTCTATACTTCCATGACCTTTGTCAACAAGGAATCCGAGGACGCCCAGCACAACTGACCTGACGCATGCCTCGCTCACCCATCCAGCCAGCTCCCCGTTATCAATAAGAGTCCTTGACCCACATCCAACGTCATCGAATTCTGCAAGTTGGGACCTAGGGATTGTTGGTTCTATTATCGATGCGAAGCGAAGGATGAATTCTCGGATCTGGAATCGTACTTCAGCGTCCTGGAAGTCAAGACTGGTAGGGACTAGAGTCCAAATAGGCAACGGTAGCTGTTTCTTTACTGTGGACTCCTTTCGCGCGCGGGGTTTGGTTTTTGGAGCTAACGGCTTTATGGACGATTTGGTGGTCGTAGACTTCAACCTTGGGGCATTTTCTTTCAAGCTGGATTTGCCTCGCATTGGCCCGGTAATGTTCGGGTCATCAGCGAGGGCTTGCGCGACAGAAACACCGCCGGTCTTCTGCACAGCTCGAGTGAGATTACTATAGAAAATGTTAGAATACAGCTAAAAACATGACTAAAACATGACTATGGATGTCACGGACCCTGTTGGTTCGAAGCCTTTAGCTTTCCTACAACGTGCGCAATTACAAATGTCTCGACACTTCGGACATCTAATCAGGAGTTGGTCAGTAACATGAAAGGATATGTCCCGCGGTGTGTAATCACTTGAAGGTATAGCCAGCCTCCTCGACATGGCCATTCTCTTTCTTGCCTGGTAGCCGGGATCTAATGGCGTCGACCTCCTCTCCGTATCGGTTCTTGAGACAAGACTTGCAGAAGTTGATGGCACAACATCCTTCCAAGCGTGCTCTACCTTTCGCATTAGATTTGAAAGTACAGTGTATGCATTCTATGTTTGGAGTGGTAAGTTGGGCATCGGAATGAAGAGACGTGCTATAAGGAATGCACCTAGAGCATCTCGTTTCTTATAGCATTGGTGACAATACACATATCCATTTGGAAACTCGGGACACGCATTGGAGGCGGCCTTAGTGGCAGAGACAGTCGCGTCTACGAGCTTTTGCTTCTTTGCCGCGGGTGTGAGAACACCATGGGAAGCAGTTGTGTCCTCTTCGGATGACTTGCGCTTCCGTATATCCTGCAGTGTGCGGTCCATGGAAATATGAGAGAGCTTTAGTGGTGCGTTCTCTTTGAGTTTGCCAGTAGACACGTGCATGGGGGGAGCTTTGCTGATTGACAAATGGCGAGACAAAGGATATGGCGACAAAGGCACATCGACATAGACCTGCTGTTTAGCTTTCCCAAGAACAAAGGAGGATACTGGGGTCTGCATTGTGGTTGGAAACCAAGATGCACATCGATCAACAATAGTCAATATTGACGCGTCGCTGATCACATGATTTCGATCAACACGTGCGGCGACAAAAAAGTTTCACAGGCAATCCGAGTAAGTGCTACCTGCCAACTGTCCCCACCTTTCATCTTCTCTTTTCATTCTCGAAATCGTTCCTATGGCACACGCTGACCATACACGAGACCCATGGCAAGTATGGCCTCCTTCCTGATGCACATGTCGCTAATCGTAATATACGTCTTGACAGCCCATGGGTGATCCTCAGTGATTTTGGTGGAGCGTTTTCTATGGGTGCAGTTGGTGGTGGTATTTGGTATGGAATAAAAGGTGCCAGGAATTCCCCAAGGGTATGTCGTCGTTTCGTTTATGACATCTTTGTTATTTATGTTGGCAGGGAGAGCGCCTCGTAGGCGCAATATCCTCTATGAAGGCACGAGCGCCTGTGACGGGCGGTAACTTCGGTATATGGGGTGGCATGTTCTCAACGTTTGACTGTGCTGTGAAAGGATTTCGACAAAAGGAGGATGCGTGGAATGCCATTATCTCTGGCTTCATGACAGGTGGCTGTCTGGCTTTAAGAAGTAAGTGGTCGTGTCATGGTAGCTACTGTGTTCATCGATCCTGACCCCTACTTACATTCAGGTGGACCAAAATCTGCGCTTGGCTCAGCTGTTGCTTGCGGTATCCTACTTGGAGTTTTCGAAGGTGTTGGTGTTCTCCTTTCTCGAGTGTTCAGCGAAGGCCAGCGGCCTCAGATGGCACCCTGTGAGTGATCCTTGATCTCGTGTGTGTTTCTTCTGCTCATGGCTTTTTTCTTGTGACAGTACCAGCAGCAATGACACCACAGCCAACGCCCACCTCATCGATTCCCGGATTGCAGTAGATGTGCATACGTACTATATATCTCCCTGTTTCTGCATTATTATTGACCCCCCTTCTCGATTGATTGACGCTAAACATGCGTGCTTCAAAGTTGACCTCGTTCGATCTGGACTCAAACATCAGCATGACGTCAGATGTGCATCTGTGATGATATAAGAGACTTGCACAACACTCTGTATTCTTTCCTCATTTCCATCATGCCCTCCCCTGCAGCAACAGCTCCTCTCGACCCCTATACTGCAAATGCCGAAAACAATGATATCACTGTCCAGGAGAAAATAAATGGTTTGGGGCATGTTCAAGCCACCCTGTCGTATTTACTCACATACTTTTCTAAATAGGTCTTCAGGAGATCGTCAAAGGAGCGAAAGTTGGCATGTTGACGACACGCTCCACAGAGGGAAGCTTCCATTCCCGCGCTATGACGCCGGCGTCTCGTATGTGATACTTTCTTTCCCATACCCTCCGTGCATATACCCTGCATTGACTGATTTCCTGATACCTATCCATCTCCACCAGCCTATAGCGACACCCAGCTAGCAATCGTATTTCTTGCCAACAATGTGTCCCACAAGTTCGAGGAAATTGAGAATGATGCCAATGTGAATGTTAGTTTCTTCAATAGTGAGACCACGGCGTGGGCATCGTGAGTCCGGCATCAGAATCGCGATCGTGTGTTCGATGAAACCCTCTTCTTCCGTCTTTTAGATTCGCGGGCAAGGCCAAGGTATCACAAGACAAGGCGTTGATCAAGAAGTACTGGTCGTCGTAGTAAGTCGACTTGCAATGGAGGTTGGCCCGACGTACCTAATGTTTAAATGCAGCGTCTCTGCATATTTTGGAGACCTGAAAGATGGCACCCACAAGGGCGATGAAAATGACCCAAGAATCTCAGTCATTGAAGTGGTACCCGATGAAATCAGGTATTGGAAGCCAACTAAGGGTGCCATTGGAAGGGCGATAGATGCTGGTCTCGGTGCCATGACGGGCAGGGTTTCGGCCCCGGGAGAACTTCGCACGATTACGAAAGCCGAGGTGCGTTTCCACACATGAGAAGAAACATAAGCTTACTGGGGTGCGATAGATTCAGTTGACGCAGGCTTTGCATTAGTTGACGGCGATCAAGCCACAAGGTGGTGTTGACTCTTATCTCGATGCATTCGACGTTGTAGTATCATGACGCACTGGCGACAGCTACCAATTAAATTTGTGTACTGATCTCGTGCGCGCAGCGGCGCTTGTTCTGTCGAAAGAAGCCGGAGATATGCTCCATTTACCCCAAACGCGCTCCAAATGGGAACCCCAATCTTCTCATCATCAGTTCCTGAGATTTCGGGGTATTGTCGTCACAGTCATAGGTTCTATATAAACCTTGTCCTCCTTTTCATCGTATCGTCAACGTCAAGGCTTTCCAGATTCTAACCAAAATGTACGTGCCTCGTTTTATTCCTGGAGATTGTTCATTTTTACAGATGACGGATTTACTATCGACAGCGAAAGCGAAAATATCCTCACCATCCAATGTTAGAGGCGTGTAGCACACCAGCAATCCCGGGAGATCTGCACGCGCCTGAAGTTGACCTTTTGGAGCTTCAGCTCCTCAGAATCTCCAATTCCCTCACACCCATCTGTGCGTTACCACGAGAGATCCTGTCCCTGATTTTTGAGCTTGGACAAGCCATCGAACAGGATGACGCCCAGGACTTCGGTCGGTCAGAGGACAGTTTGACCCCTGCCCCGAGTCATTTCGAGGTCTTAATGACCCACGTCAGCTCTCATTTCCGTGATGTGGCGATTAGCACGCACTTACTTTGGGCATTGATCCATGTGTCCCCCGCTCGAAGCATGGAGGAGGTTGCGGCTTATTTGTCTAGATCAGATCACTGTCGGCTCGGCGTTCGAATAGACCTCGACGGTGAATTGCTCCTGAGCGCAAGAACGATGGCGCACATTGACATGGTTCTTCCCCACCTCCGTCGATATCACCGGCTCGTCATCATTTCAGGTCGAGAATCGCGGGGAAACTATGTCATGCAGCGCCTTTCTTTAGTCGAAGCGCCAATCTTAAAACATCTCTCGATTGACGTCTGCGTGGACGAGATATATGGAAGAGATGTCAGGATACTGCGAGAAGGTGCCCCAAAACTCTCCTTTGTACGTCTGCGAGGTCTCGCCATTTCCTTGTTTCGCCCGCCACTGGAGAATGTAATCACTCTCCATCTTGACCAGACAGAACCATTGCCAATTCTCTATGACACATTCCGTCAAATTGTGACTGCTTCGCCGTACCTCGCGAACCTCTCTGTTTATGGAGACATCATAAATGCGCAGCAGGCTTGGCCAGGCGCCAGCAATCCCCTTGACTTGCCTTACCTTCGCCGACTCCGCATATGTGGAATTGGTGGCGGAATATATTCTGGTCTGTTGCTTGGAATAAATGCGCCCCGGCTGCAATCATTGGTGCTCAAGGACGTGCAAGAATCTGACCTGGAGCGTCTCTGGGCGTCTCCAGATATACGATCCAAGTTCCCGATGCTTCGAAATCTGACATTTTGCGACTTTGAAATCTCCAGCGAGGCATACAAGAACGTCTTCCAGGCCTTCCCCGCCGTAACCTGTTTCACCACAACGCACTATTCAAACATCCCCAGGATATTATTGGAGCTGGCAGAGTCCCCCTCAGAGATATACGGCGTTCCCTGGCCAGCGCTCCATACGCTGACGTTTCTTCTAAATTTCAGTGACACTGATCTGATCGAAGAAATCGTGAGAGGCCGCATGGTGGCGGGACACGCGCTCACGACATTACGCCTGGGAACAGTTCACTCACTATCCGCCTTGCAGGAGTTTGCCTGGCTTTGGGACAACATTCTAATAGAAAAACTCGAACGCTTCGATCAATGGCCGTTCGCGAGCTATGGGATTGACTCCGACGAGGATGACAACCTATTCGGCTAAAGCTTATGAAGAAAAACGGGTCGTGTAGAAGTAAGCATTCGTTTTCAATGAACGGCAAACAAGTGACGGAGTCAGCGGAAGATTGTGCAGCAATTCAACAAAAAAGCAGGTTAGTCTTCAAATAATGCTTGAAAAATCTGGAGAAACATTAGCTATATCTGTCGACATACGGGAAAGGGTGTTGTTCTTAATTACCTTTGAATCACACGCTGTTTGTGTTGGGGGTATTTCAGGTGCCTCATCTTCCAGTTCGAAACTGTCCGTAGGCTCGCCCGCATCAACATGTGGCCGCTCCAAGAAGTCATGATATCCTGGGTTATTCTGGGAGGAAAAGTCAAATGCCACTTCTTCTCCATCTCCTTCCAATAGGTTTTCCAGCTCCTCGGCATCCATGCTCTCAACGCCAAGTCCCGTGGCGCGGAGGACTTCCTCGTCTGCAGAAGAAAGCTGGGAAGAGGATGGCAAGAACAAAGGCTCTCGAGCAATGACTTGGCGTGAAAGTGGCGTGCTCATGCGTGGCGGTATGAACGAGGGAGGAGGCATCGTGTTGTTCTGCATGCTCAGCGGGGATGGCTGAGCTGAACCTCTGGGTGGTGCCATTGAACTCGGACCAGGACCAGGTGTGCGGGGTGCAGACAGCATTCGAGCATCTACTTTCTGAACAGCTTTCATTGGTTTTTTGTTTCTGGTCTCGACCGGCGTCTGTTCGCGTTCCCTTTTTTTGTTATTTACCCCCTGGTAGTGCTGGCTTGGAGCACCCGTGATGGCTCCATGAACCTGGCTGGTTGAGATCACAAACAAGGTTTCTGAATTATCACCTTCAACGTCGATAAATAGCGGTGCAGCTGGATCGGTGAAACGGAGATCAAGGGCTAGTGACATGGAGTCTGCATATGCAATCGTGGCCTTGAGGGAAAGGTTCAGTGTTGATGGCTGGTAAATTTTTAGTATATTAACTTACATTGAACTCGCGCAAATGGAATGCGATTGTAGTGGGTGGGGAATATATGTTGTATACATCGAATTCTTCAGCACTTATCGCCAGTTCTGTGGCAAGTTGAGCCTTTCCTGGACCCGAAGTCGTTAAACCCACGTTTCAAGAGCCAGAATACACGACAAACCTTTGCTATCAATTGATGACTCTAAACTCCTTAATTCCACCTCAGATTCACCAAAGCTCCAGATGAGCTGAGGGTCTGATCTGATTCCACGCGCTAGAGGAAAGTGCTCTATCATGTCTTTCACAGCTTTCGGGCCGATGGTCAAATTTGACTCGTTCAAGGCATCGGGAACACCAGGTGCCATGAGAGAGGTCGGGGTTAAAAGAACCAATCGATGGGTTTTGACGACACCTGCGGGGAACTGATTCAGCCTGTCATTTCCCGTGTGCAAGGGAAATTAAAATTAACCATGTTTGCAATGCAGTCGTATTATCAACCTATTCTCGAGAGCATCCTGGTCATCTTGTGGTGTTTCATCGTCTGTCGGCTGATGTCCTTCAACAATTGACATTTCACACCTCTCGACAGTTTTATCAACAGTCCTGTGTTTCAAAATAGAGAGAAGTGACTATTTCGAAGTGATTGTATGTTAGTATAGTTTTATCAATGCCGTAGGGACATACCTTAGTCAAAAGCTGGCCTGTCACACTTATCATTTCCTCAAACTCATTCGCCCATGCATCACCAGATGACTGTGTTTCACCGAAACTGTACTTGGAGAAGAACAGCTTCTCATACTTGAAGCGACAGTATGCCGATTTCGAGGAATTCGTTGCAGAGAGTGAGAGCGAATCGGGCGTCGCGTAAATTGAGAGTTCCTCTCCATACTTTGAGAGGCAAGTGAGCGCCTTGGTGAATGCTGCTGGCGTGAGTGAAATGACTGAGGCAACGAAAGGCCGAGAGAGTTACGCTTCAAAGAAAAGGAATCCAGTGTAAGCTGCATGAGTTTGACTTGTAAAGCAAGAACGAAGTTCAATTTGGAGACGCGTCCCGGTACGCGGAGTTGAAGAAGAGGATTTTGTCACAAGTCACGTTTTGGCCCAACGCGTCCCAAACGCGTCTATAGCCTGTGTCCAGGTGACTATACACAATAATAATGTCAGCCACCATACCCGCTCACCACCACCGTCAGTCTGGCCCAGTCGTTGAAAACACAAGAAGCCGATCAGCAGATATGACCATGTCTTTCACTTCTCCTCATGCTGGGACCACGAGGCATGGATGGATCCCGCCGCATTCCAGCTCTTGACCATCGACCTTCAACGAAGCATTTGATCAGTCGATATGAATCGATGTCGCCAGCTCTCCCTGTTGCAACTCGAGACAAATCTCTGCCTGTTCCCACTCAACCGTCGACCACGTACTGGCAGAAGAAGGACAAATCTCCAATACGCCAATCTTTCCGCAACCTCTTCTCGGTCTTCAAAAAGTCTGGCGTTCTTGGTAAAGGAAATTTAGACAGGGAGGTGCCTCTCAGCAACTATCGGAAAGCCCCTAAACTTGTTGTGGAAAGTCTTCCACTCGCGCCGCCGGTCACCAGATCAAGGTTTCGTCAATTGTCCAGCTCCCTCTTATATCTGTCTCGCACCCACCAGCCCTCATCCAACTCATCTGTTCTTCCTGTCTGGACTGTATGTACCGCGACATTGGAGAACGATCGTATCGTGATCTCTGGACTCACAGCCCAGAATAATCCCTCAATACATACTATTTTTCTATCTCACTGCACAGATGTTCGATCCCTTTCTGTTGAGCAACTTGACTGCGACGAAGCTGCTTTACTCCCTAGAAGGGAGGATTCCGAGGAACTCAAGGTGTTCGAGATTCTATTTGAAGGAAGGGTCAGAGAGAAATTTGCAGCACCGTCGGTGCGAGAGCGCGCAGGATGGATCAGCGCGATATGGTACGAATTCTAATCATTGAAAGTCTGCAAATATTCTCTTATGCCATCTCTAGGGACGCTATCCTACCTTCACAAGACCCACTGAGCAGCGCTGGCAATCAGGCGAATGGGACAACGTTGGTGCAGTCTGATGGTACCTGCAGCCCAGCATCATCAACTCCGAAACCCCTTTACGTTGCAAACCCTTCTCTGAGCCCACCCAATTTTGGGCGCTCATTACCACCTGTGCCTAATGAGGGAAAGCTACATAGCTTGACAGTTAACACTTACGCCACGAGCATGCATGCCAGGACAGGTTCCCTCTCACCAGTATCGCCAAGTATCTATCCTTCTACTCGGCCCGTCTCCCGCGCATCTCTAGGTGTAGAAACTCGCTCCAAAAGTCCTTCCATCATGGACCTGGGTCAGCTCTCGGTAGTAAAACAACGCCTGGCGCAGATTGAGCAAACTTCATCACAGTCTTCCCATGGAAGTTTAGCATCTCCCGCGTTGTCACGAGCGTCCCGCAGTGCCCGTTTAAGGACCCCTTCACTGAGTCGCGAGATCGGGACGAAAGAGACTAGCCACGCAGGGCTAGACATGTCAAGAATCGAAAGTTCGGGATCAAGTACAGCAAACGCGATACTCGACTCATATAGTGACCCCAGATCCACAGCGCTAGTGGCCACTGAGCAGTCTTGTCCTGAAATGGGAATACAAGAACCTCCTAGTCGATCGCGTTTTGGGACCACCCCAGGCTCCCCTCTCCAAACATCAGCCATGGGTGATTTGAGCCCACTCGTCGAACTGCTACACGACCACGCTGCGAAGAGCTACGACCAAACGGCGAATTTGGGAGATCAGATCGTCTCTATACAAAGCGACATCCAAAGGCTTCCCATTGAACTGGCCTCCGTGTTTGAAAGAAATAATCGTTCCAAAACAGTGGCAGACATGGTCTCGAAGCTCGAGGAGAAGGCAGCTTTGAATAGCGAGGCTCTCAAATCGATTCATAACAAGATGGACGAACACTGGATAAACTACGAGTCAAGGGCTTCAAACGCCACAGCCGGTATTATGGAAGAGTTGCAAACAATTCGAACACATCTGGTGACAACATCTGAACGAGCAAAGGCAGCAAGTCCTGTGATTTGTGTCACTGAATTGGAGAATATAGCTCCTTCTCGTTCCAGCGTTCCCGACCCTCTTCCCGAGGTCGACCTGTCGCTTCTGCATGCAAAACTGGATGTTCTGCTCACTACCTGTAGTGCCATTCAGAAACCCGCTACTCTTGAAGCGCCTATGAATGAAGGTACAACGGAGGTGAGCTGAATAAGTCAGCAATCCCATGAACTAAACAATCACTGACATAGTCTCTAATGCCAGCTGGCAAACGTCATTGCTCTGCTGGAAGAAAGCAAAGCTCAACAGGCTGTCCAGGCTCAGCAGCAGAACGACAGCATCCGGTATCTGAACGAACTCAACTCGGTACGGTCTTGTGGTGGGAGAAGAACATAACTGATATTTTTCATCCCAGTGGTTGGAGACATTCACACAAGGTGGAATTTCTCAGATACAGGGTATATCTGCAGGCGTTGAACAGCTTTGTCGAGTTCTGGGTTCCGCCGAGGGCGATTCGAGTGTTTTCAGAGATGTGCAACACCTCGTTCTCAACACCACCGCGAGGGATCAAAGCTCTGCGACGCTACAAGCATCAATGGACGCATTGCTTGCCATGATGAGTGAACAGTCTGCAGCAACAAGTGAGTTTTGGGTATTATATACCAAGCAGAACAGTTCCTGAATTGGATTTCTTGCAGACGTGGCTCAGCTTACCCACCTTATTGATCGGCAGCGTCAAGATCAAGAGAGCATGTGGCATGCCCTATCCACAGGTGTGATAGCTTAGTTTTAACTGACAAAAGTGAAGGCTCACATTCTGCAGAAATATCTGGCGAGATACGAGGAGAGAGATTACGTTTCGTCGAAGCTATGAAGGAGGCCACAGCTATCAACGTGCAGAGTAAGCGGAACCATTGTTAATTCGGTGATCAATGTATTGATGATGCATGACAGTCCATGTCGAGCAATTTAAAGAGGAACTGAAACGAGAGGTTGTTGAAATGACCCAGGAGGTTGGACGTCTACATCAAGATAGAGAGGCCATGCAAAACCAGATTGCCGATCTTTTTGCATTCTATACCAAGCAGAAAGCCTCAGAGGACATAGTGCGTATCGCTGTATTCTGAAACGAGGAATTTACTGAATCATGGAGCACTCTCTAGGGCTGCTCTCGTACTATTGCTCCCACCATCGCTCAGGCTTCAGCTCGTGAAGCAGATGAAAGGCTACTCTCCAGGTCGGCATATGGTCGGCCATTGCCCCAGCCACGCCGGGCATAACCAAGCATTGTCCAATGTTTAGTACTATATTTCGGGTATATATACTTCATAATGAGTTCAATACTTGGTTCTTGGAATAGTTTCAAGAAGGTGTTGGTTTGATGTCCCGAGCGGTAGCAGCGATTCGAAAGTTTGTAGGAACGACAGTGTGCCTAACAAATATTATCAACAACTGCAGCTTTTGAGTTAGAAACACGAAATCTCACTCATAGTACTCCTGCACGCCGTGGCCGTCCATTACCAGAACATCTCCCTAGATGTAAAAATCAGAATGTCACAAATCTCCTAAGTATAACAGAGCAACTTACATGCCGAAGCACAAAAGTCATCACGATTACCTTGCGTTCAATTCCCTCTTTCCGCTGATGCTTGTGGTGCACACGGAAATGCATTAGCGCAGGCGAGCCCATCGACAGTCCCGCGACCAGAGGCCCTAAGCCAGGTTCGCTATCGCTGTGAAACTTGCAATGCAACGATGTCGATGACATGTTTTGGGAGGAAGCAGTTCAACTCACGGCCATTCTTTGTCGTTCCATATATGCAGCGCTGAGGTATCGTGACAAGGTTAGAATTTTCCATTGATATGTGAAGTGACCATACCTTAGGACCTCATTGAAGTTCGACTCCATTTCAAGGGCTTGGCGAATACGGTTCTGTATTAAATAGCGTGCTTTTACCACGGCACTGGGAGCTTCGCTGAACGGAACAGTGTTTGCAGTTCCACCCACATACTATCGTGAAGGTATTCTGTCAGATTGAAGCGCAAATTGGAGATGGAAACCTACTTGATATGGCTCACCGGCTGGATGGAAGGAAATGAGTCATGTATTATATGATCAATAACAGTACGCACAGTTTTGGGAGAAGTAGTTCGTCAATAAAGGTCCTCTACCTAATTTACGAGGATGTGAGTCCAAGCCAACCATAGAAGATCAGGCAATGGCGGAACGTACATTTGTGCTGGGGGTAGAAGTAGCCTTATCAGATGGATCCACCAACGATATTGTCGACTCACCGATCTCATGGGCCACCGACGGAATTTAAGTTTGGCCGCTGAGGCTTGTTCTTGATACTCTCGAAATATTTCATCGGCATCTAAATTTCCTAAGGGGGTTACGGACTGAATGTGGTGTATTCGACCCCTCCAATTTTCATCAATTAATTGGGAGGAATAGCTAGACAGCGTTCACCGACCTTCCATCTGGCAAGATGAACGTTTGGACTTGACCCATGCCTCGCCCATGCGAAAACAATCTAGATGGCTGTTGGAGTATGCCTACAACATCCATGTTAGATCATATCCCTAACACTAGTGAGTGTTAGAGATGAACCGGAGGATTTCCTGATGTAGTGGTCCAGGAATGACACAGGAATTTTCTGGGCCCAGAATTCCTTCGGTGTACGAATCCTTCCAGGAACACCTGTCGTGGCCTAGGCAACGTTGTGAGATATGCATCACATGAACAATAAAAAATAGGTTTACATGGCAGTTCGCACATTCCCAGTCCTCCCATTTATCCCTGGAAGAATTTGATTGTAAATGGGATGATATCCATGGAAGCCTACACACCTGCATGATAAGCGACCGCACTTTCGGCAATGCCATCCCCTAGTATAAGCATATGTTGTATTCACCGTGTCTGGCGAAGACTCAGGTGGGGTTGGGCGTAGGCTTAGATTGCGTGGAAGTTGATAAGAAGTAGAAAGTCTAGTGAACTGCTCATTGTACCGAAGCTGTGAGTGATACGGAAGCAAAATTCCACTGCGCGTAGTCCAAAACCGACCGCATGTTGCATTCAAGCACGTCCATCCCTCTTGATAGACCTGAGGGGTTTTCTCGTGACAATGGTTGCATGTGAAATATACATCGTCGGGTTTTGGGGGCCTATGAACATCAGATAAGTTACTGTATATTTTGGGGCAAGTCACTCATGGGGACTAACGCAATGTCTGCCATCCTGTATTCTTGTACCTTGGCTGATTGTGGCCGATCATCAGTTCAGAAACAGGTGCTAGAAGGCCGTGAGTACTAACTTGGAAAAGAGGCCGGGGCGGGAGACGGGACGGGGGATGCACCCATATAATTGTCGATTTCTAAGTGGCCATTCATTATTGTGACTCGTGTTAATGATGACGGCTCAACTCACCCATATCATGAGGTTGATGGGAGATCCACCAAGGCTCGCCCTGGCCTTCACACCATTGAAATGCAAACTTGTATCGCACGACATATCCTCTGACATTATTCGCTGGTTGGCGTTCCGCTGTGATTCTGTTCGAGTTGCTGACAAGTATGAAGTGTTCAGAAGGAGACTTACCCCAAGCATGCATAATGGTATAAAAGCCAAGCACTGCATATGTGACATCGGTTGCCCCAAGGTCGTAAGGAAACAAAGCGTATTTATCATCTACCAGAAGAACAAGAGGCCGAGATTGCCTGAAGTTCGACAGCAACGCTCGAACAGACTTGTCTTGAGCCAGTTGATCATCTGCTGGCTGTGTGATGGATAGACCACGATGCGAATGGATGCTTTCTGCCTTACCCCCACTGCTCATAGTCGAAAATGATGAATCTAAAAACCAGAGCGTCGAAAACATGTACAGTACCCACCCGTGAGATATGATCAACCGCCCGTCATGCAGATATCTGTCACGACTATGTATGTTGCTCCTCAGTGATATAATCCTGTATCTAATGAACAAAGCTTACCACGAGGAAAAGGCACTCAGGAGGTATCCTTTTACAACGCCGCGCGAATAGTAGACACCACCTTGATAACTCCTGAACCACTCAAAGGATTCGCATACTTCCTGTCGTGACTAAGAATGCTGTGAGTTTTTGAGTCAAAGCACTGGAGATTTCAAGTACCTGGGCCCATATTGGAGGAGGCTTCGACAGCGGGGGTTTATACTGCGGGACGAGTACTGGATCATGAGGTAGTGTATCCTGCTCCATAGTATATGTTTTCATCTCGTCGATCGCTTCGGTACCAATTGTTATTGGAGCATTCGTTTTCAGCTCTGTAAGCATTTCCTTCGTAGTTGTAGAACCAACTGGCAGCCGAGGAGCGCGCCCGCTTAAGCTGGGAATTTCTAATGAAGATGGACCGTGTTGAATATCTCGTGACTCAAGAGCGGGAAATGGCTTCGCGATAGTTCGGGTGACAATGTTTCGCGGAAACTCTGAGCAAAGTCCAGTGGATGGGGTTGTTAATGGATCTTCTTTAGTGTCCTGCTCAGTAGGTCCGCTCGACGGCAATCCACAAGTTGATGATATCCCTTCATATCGCATTATTTGTGCCATCTGAGTGTCAGATGAAGATAACGTGGACTGAACTGGTGCACATTGACCATCCTCATCGAAAGATTGATCAATGGAGACAGAACTCGGGACCTCCGGGAGCGGTGCGACCTCAGAACTGAGATAATGCATTGAAGTCTCGACGAGCGGCACAGAGCTGGGCTGAGCGAATGTAGTAAAAGGCTTCTGCATCTGACGCTGGTTTTGGGGTGTAGGACTTGGGGTCGAAGGCGTCTTCAAGATAGGGGGGGCCTTTAAACGTCGTGAGATCTTTGGCGCATTCGTGTCTACCTCATTTGCCGGCATTGAGCGACGCAATTTCCTGGAAACCAAGATGTCATAGGGACCCTCAAAGCCATCTCTATGACGTTTCGGGATTGGCGTTTTAACCTCGGAAGTTGCGACAGATTTTTGGTAGAGCACCTGCTTCTTCGTCGAAACAGAAACGCGATGTGAAGCGAGTGAACTTTTCTTTGTCCGACCACGCGATGAAGAGTTTCGTAGAACATCGTTAGAACCGGTCCCGTTCCTATGACTGGGGCTAAGCATATAGTCGTGCTTTCGGTTTCTAAGCTCTTGGAATAAATATAGAGCGGCATCATCGATATCTTTCCTATATAGCTTCCAGTAGAAGTTGACGAAAACAAGGCACGTTTCCTCTGTCAGCTCGATTTTTGGCCTTTTCTTTAGCTCTGAGCGAGATCTGCAGAATGCGAAATTAAGCCAAGCACGAGCGGCCTCAGGCTAAAAGGAGGGTCAACGAGGGGTATTAAGACATGTAACAAAGATATTCACCCCGCCTGTCTCATTGTATAGCTCCTCCGTCGCGATAATCCTCATTCGGTGCTCGATATCTCTTGACGCTTGACGTCCTGTATCCGCGGCAGCGCATGCTGCGAAAGAACTACGGAAAGGCTCGTCTCCCAAGAGGCCTTCGTCATAACAGGAAATTGGTTGTCGCATTCGGAGTGGAAGAAGTAAAAGCAAAAGTATATGGTTCCACGAGCATTGATGGCATGGGCAGTGACATTCACACGTCGAACTTCGATGTGACGATGTCCATCGACGCCGATGCACACGAGCGCACACGTGCAAATCCTCCACGCGTCGAGCATCTCCAAATGTTTGTAAAACGCGACACATGCAGTCCATCAACTGACAACAGGAGACTTGCTTATGACTTCAAATTCTCGTAAGGACCATCTAAAGTCGTGTACAGAAAAATCTATTGGTTGCAGCTACTATTTTGCGAGCGCGTGCTGCAAGGCTTCATACACATCCGCCTCAATCCGTGCTTCGACCTTGTCTGCTTCTGAACCACTACCAGACGCAACCTTCAAAGATTCCTGGAGATTCGTGCGCACGGCCTGCGTGACATGAAACCGTCAATAGGTCAGTCAAAGGAGTGGGCAGCAGCGACATGCCTCCAAAGAGAAGTCCTCTAGCGGTGCAGCCTCCACAACATTTATGGTCAATTTATTGTTGGGATGGACAGTGGCAAATCCACTGGAAACTATGATTAAAAGGACGTCAGAGACAGTGCAAGGCGGGGACTGGGTTCTCCACTGACCAAACCACTTCTTAGAGCCACCAGCCGATTCGATGACTTCAACGACACCAGGGCGTAGAGCTTCAATGGAAGGAACGTGGTTGGCTAAAATACCCATGTCACCAGCTTCCGCGCAGACGTTCACTTGGACAACATCTGTTGAAGTGAATATTGCCTATGAGAGAATTGTTAACAGGCAACGTATAAGGGAGCCGGGGCGTGACACACCTGGTGGGGGAGCACGAGGGAAAGTTTTAGCTTGTCATTAACCTCGGCATAGCCACGCCTTCCCAAGGTCAGCGATGAGGCGCGACGAGCAGCGGAGGAGAGGAGTCGCAGCGAGGACATTTTCGTGTGTGGTGCAGGCTCAACTGCGTGTGTTTTCGGATTTGCTCTCGGCAAGTCCCGTCGCAAATACAGATAAATCCGAAATAATTAAAATTGACACCTTAGAAATAAATAAAACATCTGCTATGGTAAGAGCGCTTTATAACCCAATAGAACCGTGGTCCTGATCTCCTCCAGTGTAATCCTTCGGTAGCAAGTCTGGTTCATTTCGAACCCCTCGTTCTCTGTGGAAAGCACAAGTTAGAAATCACTGGAATGAAAGGAAAGCACACACATCTCATCTACAGCAACCATAAGGTCATAGTTGATTTCCTGGCTGACAACGGAGTCGTGCTTGTACGCTGGATGGGATCGCACAAAATTTCTAATCCAAGTTGCTGGGGTTTGAAGCGAACCTAGAACAGTAGTAATAATAACAGTAAATCTGCATTCCTTATCATGAGCATAACTGTGCTTACCATCAGCGCGACGTCTGATGAGATCTAGATAGTTCTCAATTGCCTCTGATGCCTCTTTCTCTATGTCCAATGTATCCAAGTAGTGGTATACAAGGCGGAGCAAACCAGGGAAGATTTCGCCCTTAGTTGTATTGGCAACCACATCAATTTCTGCCAAGGCACAAAGCTCACCTTTCCGTTGATTATTTCGTTCATGGTCATTTCCTCGTATTCATCATTGACAGGCCTGCTGAGCACCCCATTCTCTGGAACAGGGAGGGGAGGAAAGCAATTATGCATCTTCTTGTCTTTCTTTGGAGCGGCACATTCGACGGGGGAGCTGCGACCGGATGATGACGCCACACTAGATGCCCCGCTTCGACCAGCAACGTACACATCCCTTCGGAAAAAGAACTTCTCTGAACGGGCTGCATCTCTGCGTTGGGCCCTCGCCATGTTTTCATCCACCTGCATGCGCGTTAAAAGTCAAGTAACCATGGCCTTCAGAAGGCAAGTACCTTCGAAATGGGAATATAGAAATTGAGGTTGAACTTGAGGATTGCCCGGGAAAGTAAAACGACAAAAACAGCGAAAGCCGCATTTTCGAAGTCTGTCATCTGGACCTCCATGCTTCTGAATTCAACGCGCCAACCGATAGGAGAGTTTGGTGGTGGCGGTTTGAAACGCAATGTCTGCCAGTTTGTAGATTGTATATTCTATGACCGGACAGATGTGAGAGGGTGGGGATACCGCGATCACTGAAACCAACCTCGAAGTGGTCAGTGCTTGAGCTGTCATCTTGATCGATCGTCTCCGAAAAAACAACTAGTGGGTCACGGATGAACAGATGCGATATGTGTTTCGACAGTAAGTCGTCAAGGCCTATGAAATGTACATCAACTTTTACGCTGTCAATGAGAGACTAAAACACGTACCATGATTACGAAGACGGTCATATATACTCTCATCATAAGGTAAATATGTGTCATTGTATTCAGGTCTATTGATCCAATCGGTAGAAATGTATAAGTCAACACTGTCGTAGCGTGATTTAGGAATTCTAAAGCGGTCGGTCTTCAGAGGCTGAAACGATAAATATCATCAAGAAGCTTTCTTATGTCCCAAAGCATTCAACCTACCTTCAACCCGCGTTCCTCTTCCGTGCGGTCATCCACACTCCCTGCGATCACATTCCACCGACAGTCTACGTCCGCGAGTAATCCACGCCAAGCAGGACTTGCTGCTGTCAGTGCTAACTGTACTTTGTAATCAGCCAGGAGCAAGAATGTGATCAACAATGGCTGAAACAGACAAGGATTGGGCCAACAGGGATTAAACCATCATACATTCTCCGTGCATCAGAAACATTGCATGCCTGAAAAGTTAACTGGAGGCAGCAACAACCCATACCGAAACCCATTGCATCGAGGTAAATATGGTCGGGTAGAGCTGCACCGTTCTTAGCCTCTGAAGATGTCAGACCCATAAGCGTACTGAGAGAAAAACACTGCGAATCACGTACCGGAATCCTCGGGATACAGGGAACGATCCCAAGGAATCGATGGATCAATAAAGGGCTGGGGCGTTTGGGAATCGATGAAAAGAGGTAAGTTGATGGCGACCTTAGAACCTCTTCGACGCCTGATGTTCGCCGTAAGAGTACTGCGACGAGAATCTTGAGCATGAAGATTGGGATACAATCGTGAGAGGTTCATATCGCTTACGGGAAACGGGCATGGGGGTTGGTGATCTCTTCCGGCAAAAAGAGACTATGGCTGGAAATCGCGTCGGACGAATCGAAGAACGGTTCTGTGAATTGGCCTGGTACCCCCAAGCGAGGAAATGAGGTAAAGGTGATGGGTGCCTCGTTGGGTTTGAGATGTTTGCGTGCGAGGGTTCGCCTACCCCATACATAAGCTCAACGACGAGTTTCTTTCGGCAGACGCTCACCGATAACGCATATTGCCTTCGACCGAAAGAAGATCATGGATGGAACCTGTATACGGTGACCCGGGAGTGGACTCCAGCATGTAGCGTCCGTATTCTGGGTGAAACGTCGGGACAGATACCCTAGAATCATTATTTAAGTAGTTGGATCATAACGAGGAGCTGTTGCGTACTCCTCCGGACAATCGGCACAGATATCGTCCACGATGGTGCTGAGCTTCGCAAGAATTTCCGTCTGGCGCAAAGATAGCTTCGCATTTTTCTCGATATCGTCAAATGAAATGACCATGTATTCGATCTTCCCGAAGTCAGCGAAAGCGACAAGGAAGCAATGCTGCTCCTAACACACCTCATCGCCCCACAGGAGCTCATCGCCATGTCTGTTCTTGAGGCGATCCCATGTATGCAGGAATTGGGTGATTCCATGGTATCTTACATGGTCTGCATAGTTCTTGGCCTCATCCCATGTGAGAGGAGTTCCAAGATACAGTAAGCCCATGGCTTTGGCGAGCGGGGAACGATTTGAGGTTAAAAAGGTGAGTACTTGCTGCACAGGAACAAGTCCGAAAGCCCTTTGTGAGAAAGTGCTGAGGGTGTTTTGAGTGGATTGCTAATGCATGTTCTTTATGGCGCGGGATGATCGATGCAGCCCGCTCCTTGAGATCAGCTCGGGCTGATCGATCTTCCGAACAAATCGAAATCGATCTGAATATTGTCAAAGGATTTGTCACCGTGAATTTTCGTCAAGATTGTGCTTTTGATTCAGGTTCTACATAGTACCTACTTAGAACAACTTACACAGATGTGGACAATCCCGCACCATTGCTGGTTTCCTAGCTGAATGCAATTTAAAAGAAGGTACAGAAAGTCCATTAAAAGCCACTGAGATGGACTAATACGTATGAGGCGAGGCAGCTAGAGGCACCCTCGCACCGGTGCATACATGTACCCCCAACGGGCATGAACGTTACATGTACTCATGCCTCCAGAGCAACATTGTGACGCGCATATTCATCGTTAGAGTAGGTTCTGCACCTACTTATGAAATCATCCGATAACACTACCCAGCAAAAGCAGTGTGGGAGAGAGGTCTACAGACGGACATATTGACTGCACCACCAACACCAGGCATGCACACTGGAAGGCTACATTCAGTTTCGCCTACAATCAGACCTTGACAGGGAGCTCAAACTACGAAGAATATCCAGCGTCGAAGGCGCTACAGGCACAGCGGTACAAACTCCCAATCACAAACTGTAAATACTCAGGGAAACACATTGAATTTGACGGTAGAAAGACGGAGACAAGTACATACGTATGGCTTTCGGGAGGAGTACATCCGCTGGTGAAAGCAGTTGAAAGCAGGTCAGCCGATACTTGAACTCAGAATTGAGACTGATGAATATCAATTCTCGCCTTCGATCATGATAGTGATTTTTCAAGCATAACCACAATGCTAGTACTACTTAATGCACTGACTTGCAAGGGCAGCAACTTCGATCACAAGATCATCCATTTGCTCCATTGGTCGTCCATTTAAGGCAGATCTTGAGCGCGAGGAGAACATGACGAAGGGACCGCGTCCAAGCTTCTTCCTGGTTGAACTGTAACTTGACGGAGACATCACCTATTCTATCTTTGGATATCCTGCAAAGTCATTGAAAGGGTGTAACATGGAAAAGTAGAGGAAAATATGTACTGATGTGGAAAGTCGACATTCGGATCCTGGGATTTGATGTGGTCGATGAGATGCTTCAAACAATCGAGAAATGCCACCATTGCGATGTCAAACCGCCTATTGTGGAGCAAACGGCCAAAATGCAGATCACCAGATCCGTAGAGTTCATAGGTCGTCTTATCTCCTGTGGTTTTTTCGATTCGGGAAAAAGACCCCATGGGGACAAGTCGATAGCTGAGATAAGATAAGATCAGATTGGCGATGAAAAGGTGGAATGATTGAATTTACTGTTCGAAAGTGTAGTCGAGCTTTCGCGCTATGGTGTAAAGCAGTAAGAGTGTCTGACCCCAAGCCGCGTTGATCTCCGCCCATTCAACCTACAGGCATGGTCAAAATATTTGCAATAGGTCTTGGGAAGCTAAGTTGACATACAGGTACACCAGGAACTCGGCCCAGCCGCAAACCATTAATGGTCCCAAATACACCATCATGGCCTATACAAAACGCGTCGTTGTAGACGTTGGTCCGCTCGAGTTTCTCAAGCGTAGCGACGTCCACAGCATAGGCAGCCCGCAGCGAAGCTAATTGGGCAGCTTGCTGTTCTGCAATCAAAACATGATCATTGTGGGCTCTCCAGAACCTGGGACAGATGATCAGCGAGTTCTTAAGATGGGCTGAAATGGACTGACTCCGCCTCCTCGACCTCCAAGGCCTTTTCATCTAGCTCCAACAGTCTCAGCTCTTCTTCTAGTTGTGCACGTTCAAGTTCTGCCTCCTTTATTTGTTCAATGGCAACATGCTCCTCCCCTTTGAGCTTTTCGATCCTCTTATTGGCTTCTTCCTTTGTCAGACCTTGTCCTTCTCTCTCGCGCTCTTTCCTGACCTCCTTTTCAAATGCAATGTAGCCGTCTCTTTCCTTTTTAGTTTCGTCAAGTTGTCGTTGTAGGGTAGTAAGCAAGATCTGCGTGCATTCTGCACACAGCGGATGGTCGATCTCAGTACGTGCCGAAAGGATATTGAATAGTCGAGCGGTGGATCGCAGGTGATGAGATATTGGTGTGGGTTCGTGGTACGGTTCAAACTCTTTTGCGGCCTGCGTGTCAAGTGGCTTGAGGACGGTATTTGTGGATTTCCCTGACGCCTTCTTTAGTCGCGTAGGCGAGGGGATCGGGGAAGGAATATTTCGTATCACACTGTCTTGTAAGAGTACGAAAGACTCGTTAGGGAGCGAAGAGTTCGGAACCGTAGAGCCTCGTTGGGGCTGCTTTCCCTGGGCACGAGTAGAGAGGGGTTTAGACGACGTGCTCGTAATCCTCGACCTCTGCCATGCAGACTTGGCCAAAGAAGACGCCGCGGATGATTGGCCTAATCTTGGACCTTCTAAGGGCTGTTGAGTATACGTGGGCGGGGAAGGAGGCAAGGTCGCTATGATCATGTCATAGGCCGATGGGGACAGGTCGATAAGAGAGGCATCTAACTAATGAGAGATTTGCCAGCGGTTGAGATGCAGGCTTCAAGAAAAAGAGGAGAAGACAAACCTGCAAAGGCTCCTTACATTGTTGACAGACGATAGGCCCATAATTCATGATGAGTGTCGGAAATGAGTCCCGGATGACAATGCCTGTGCCTATTATATTCCCAAGCTCATGTACGGCAACGGTTGAATTCCTTTGACTTCATCGTGCATCGAGCTCGGCACTACTTATAAATTGAACAACTTACATTCACTGGAATGCTATCCATTCCTCGAAGCACTGGTCGTTGATCCTCAAAAGTGGATTGAGGGAGATACTTAGGTCTTGGGCTACTAAGTACTTTCGTGCGATTGACGCACAAACTTTTTTTATATGGCCTCTCGTCACTTCATATTCCGTCTCAGTGCTCAATTCACCCCTACCCCATAGATCCAGACCACTCACTACTTAGTCACTGTCAGGACCACTTTTACCAGCCTTTACCAGAGTCTTCTGCCATCTGGTAGTCAATGTGGTGCGGAGTTGATTATACTTGAAGCTTTGTCATACCTGTACGGTCACGTGTAGAGAGGTGGCCGAGTTAATAATAAACGGTGCATTGTTCATTGTCAGAATTTCTCCCATTCACGTTGCTCTTGCAGTGTCAGGCTGTTCAACTATTGAACTCATAAGCGTTGACGCTACGTGCCGACGTTTAAACTGGTTAGGCTCTTTTAAGGCGCCTTGGGGGTCTCCCAGAGCCAATAAATGCTGGGGAGTGCAGACGAGCCGCCCATTGCCTCTCAAGAGACTGCCAGTCTGGTAAGACGTCTAGCCGGACCATCGACGGGCAAAGCTGGGTTCGAACCTTCTCAAGATCACTTTGCTCAACTGTTCTTATGCCTTGATTTTTCTTAGGCTTGCGAAAGATCAGACAGAGATCAATCGAATCATCGCAGAAGCTTCGAAGGGGTCAAAGTTCTACGAGGTATATCTATCATTCTCAAGCCTGCGTCATATTCACCTGAATTTACTGGTACGCAGAATGAGAAGAAAAAAGACAAGAACGTTACAGAGCGCATTGAGAAGATATTGAAGCAACGAGATGATTTGACGAGAAACACTGACATCCGTACGTCTTGACCCAATATTTTGCAATCTTATATCCTTATCCTCTCTAGGATCTATCGAGCACTCCGTTGACCAGCTTGTGAGTTCCAGAGTTATTGAGAATTAATTGTCCTCACGATCAACAATTACAGCTTACCGAACTTGAGTCTCAGCGAGACTTGAGTCAAACGATTGTTCATGTCGACATGGATGCATTCTACGCCAATGTCGAACTCCTGAAGAACCCAGACCTTGAAGGAAAACCATTCGGTGTAAGACAGTATCCAAGTGTTTGACCAAGTTCTCATGGAAGTATAGGTGGGATGCGGCGTCTTATCCACAGCATCTTATGAAGCAAGGAAGTATGGCGTACGCTCAGGAATGCCGAGTGAGTAATACTATGGTCATGTTTAAATGCCCCTTCAAACATCGTTTTCAAGGCTTTATCGCGAAGAAACTGTGTCCAGACCTCATTCTTATACCCAATCACTTCTCAAGATATATGGACATGTCTAAGGCCGTAATGTCCATTTTCGAAAGATACGATCCCAACATGTATGCTGCGGGCTGTGATGAGGGATACCTCAAGTACGCATTCAAATCCAAGTTGCAAGAGCCTTGAGCTTATCAGGGCTAGCATCACGCGGTACTGTAAGGATCATACGCTGACAGCCGCAGAATGTGTTCAGGAAATGCGCAAGGCTGTCTACCAAGAGACTAAACTCACGGCAAGTGCTGGCATAGCGCCGAATAAGGTCGACCTTGCATTTCATGGAATCTTCAGTCATCTCACTCGATCACTAGATATTGGCCAAGGTAAGACGCACTTAGTTCGTGATGCCCAGGTTGAAGCCATAATCACACCAGATTTGTTCTGATAAGGTGATTGCTTCAGGTCTATATTTCCGCTAATTGCTCCTGATATTGTGTATCTAGAACAAACCGAACGGACAGTTTGAGCTTTCTTTCGATAAAACGTCGATAATGTCGTTCATGCGCGATCTCTCTATCCGGAAAATACCAGGGATTGGTCGAGTGAATGAGAGACTGCTGGAATCTATAGGAGTCAAGGTAACTCTGGTCTTTTGTGCTCTACTTTGTCCTTACCAACTTTTGAAAGACTTGCGGTGACATATTTACTCAACGCGCAATCATCTACCTTATGGACAAGCAATTTGGGCGTTAATATCTTTTCCAGACATACCTTGGGATCGCTTCTAATGTGGTACAGCCATCTGCAAGGGCAGAGAGAAAGAGCATTGGGGCAGAGCGGTATGTCCACGGGTTATTATTATTTTGCTGAATTTACTCTTATGTAAACGTAGCACATTCGCCCCGATCAGCAATACGGACAAGATAATGCATCTACTCGACAGCATTGCCGGCGAACTTGAGAAAGACATGGTGGAAAATGGATGGGCAGGGCGAACAGTGACTCTGAAGTACAAGCTTGACACATACCAAGGTCAGTCGTTCAATTTATGAAAATATCATCACAACAACGTATTTCATGCAGTTTTTACACGTGCCAAATCCATGGACCGCTGGATAACGAAGAAAGAGGAACTTTATGCAGTATGATATTTCATTCACGTCTTACGAAAATCTAATACTGTATGATTCAAGATTGGGAAGGAACTACTTCTGCCTGAAATTCCTCTTACCCTCAGGCTCATCGGATTGAGAGTAACAAAGCTGAAGGATCTCAGACCTCCACAGGAACCTGCGAACGGCATTAAACGCGTATGTTCACCTCGGATGTATCATCATGCTTTGCTAAAGGCTTTGACCCTAGTTCTTTGAACCTCTCCAGAGCGGAGGTCCTCGAAAGAGACCTAAG
>JABCKG010000044.1:4142-53704 GCA_018851835.1 Hypsizygus ulmarius | reverse complement strand
CGAACGACTATCTTCGTCATTGGACAGATAGGTATATTCCGTGAAGCCCAGGAATTATACAGAACGACGACTCAGATCACGAGTTAAGCACCGGCTTAACAGTGGCCACTCATGGTGTTAGTGATGGTGGAAATAGGACTGATGGTCTTGCCCATCATAACTGTCATCATGGTGGTAGTCCTGGGCATCCATGCCATGCTGGCATGGCAGCCCCATCTGTTGTGGTGGTCATAGTCCGGAGTACATGCCCATGGTATTGGTGTGGTGCTGGTGGTGCTGGTAGTGGCCATCCACGCTCATGGTGTCGACATAGTGGTATCATTCTGTTGGCTCTGCCCATCATGGTGGTAGTGTAGTGGTGGTCGTGGTCCAGAGTATGTGCCTGTAGTGTTGGCATGGTGCTGGTGGTGCTGGTAGTGGCTGTCTGCACTCGTGGTGTTGACATGGCAGTGTCATCCTGGTGGCTTTGCCTGTCGTGGTGGTCATGTCATTGTGATCATGGTTCGGAGTCCACGCTCATGGGTTTCGCATGGTGTCATCCTAGTGGTGGTGGTGGCAGTGGTAGTAGCTGTCTATGCTCATGGTCTTGATGTAGTGGTGTTATTCTAGCAGCCCCACCTATCATGGTGGTAGTCATGTCAGCGATGCGGCATGGATCAGGTATAGAACCAATGTACCTTGCAGGTCTCCCTTCTACGAGTCTCTCAGCATCTCTCACCTTCGTCCTATCTATTCTTGCATGGTCGAGAAGCCCTCTTACATCCCATGATGGGGAGGAGAGCAGTTGAGCGAATTGGCAGCCCCAATGGCCGCTGATGAGGTTGAAAGCAGAAGAGAAGAAATGAGCCGATTGCATGGCAGTTCCTGTTTGGATGATCCTGAGAGTGTTCCCATGGTCCTGGTCAGCACAGACAGAGGTGAGCAGGATAGATATAATGATAATAAGTAGCACTGTGTTTGAGCAAATTACAAGCTACAGTGGTTTAGTGGTAAGGGCTTTCTCTGAAAGCAGTCACATGTCTCTCTGTTAATGAGGATCAGAGTTCAAATCTCGATAGATGCATTTTTTAAATTCAATATCAAACACTTGCCATCATTTGAGATTGACTTTCATTGATAACTAGACTTTGTAAAGTCTACAAAGTGCATTCTAGGATATAATAAGACTCCATATATGTCTGTCTAGAGTCTGTCTGCAGTCCAAATGGACTCCAAAGAGACTCTCAGAAGAGTCTATATGTACTCTAATTGGAGTCTAGTTTTGTCTGTAAATGTCTGATCCAGTTCAAGTCTATAGACTTCAATTAGACTCATGGACTCTAACTGGACTCCAACTGGACTTCAATTGGACTTTACATAGACTTACAGACATAAAAATATATCTAGCAATTGCTAGATAAAGTCTAGAGAGACTCTAGATAGACTCCAGATAGACTCTAATTGGACTCCATAGACTCCAGTTGGACTCTAATGGTACAGGTGGAGGAGTGTAAAGACCTCAATGCTTGGGATATTGCATGTGCCATGGAGAGTATGTGGTGCAATCAAGATGCACCATAACATGTTTTTGATGCATTGCAGATTCTTCAGAAGATCTGTCTTCTTGAGATACAGATGTCATGCTACTCATAACAAATCAAGGCTGTTTCAACCCATTCAAGCTTGGTAAAGAATGCCAGAAACATATTCTTTCAATAGAAAAACTATACATAAGTGCCATAAGTCATAGATTAGTCTGAATTTAATGCATATCATGAATTTAGATCAATTTAAGATCAATTTAATGGTCCGAGAAGTACATGAGAGAGGCCTTGCCAGTGATGCTAAATTCAGCAGCATCATTTTACTCTCTATACCAATCTTGGCTCAGTGCTGTGTCAGTTTGCTCATGCTGAACAAGTCCTACATCGGGTGGCACCCACAACCAGGCAGACACAAGTACGTCATTGTTATTCCAGTCTTCTGTAATGCTTTTTACTGTACTAATATGACCAAGTGCTCACATAATGTGTAACAAGGGCTCATGTAACACATAATTTCTGGTCATGAAGAGCATTACAAATTAAACTTTCACCAGCCAAAATTCACATTTTTTTCTCAGCTCTACTTACATGTCTAAGTCACTATCATAGTTAGAATTGTCTGGATTGCATAGTGCTTCATCTGCCTTGATACTCATGAGATTGTTATAAAAAAAGTTGAATTCTGGTAGGCATGAAGAGATTTTAATTTTGTAACACATATTTTAAGGTCATGAACTCATGAAAAGGTCATGTTTTTGTGGTAATGCATAACATGGAGTGAGTAGTTGGTTGCATTAGTACAGTATCACATAGAAGACCCTCAAATGTGCCATGGTAGCCTTCCACCAATGTATAAACTGAAATCACACATGAATGCAGCATGAGCAAAACCTTTTGAGGCCACAACTACCTTTGCCGGTCAGGGAGGCTCAGACACAACAAGTTCACATCATTTGCCAGGCATCACCTGATATGCAACAATGCTGGGTGATCTTGAATTTAACAAGCTGTGCTAAATTCAATAAAAGACTTAAGGTTGCCACCATCCATACCCTGCCAACATCATGTGGTGTGATCTTTCTGTGACTCTCTCATCCAAAATGGGAATTTAACAACAATGTGAACATTTATGTGAAATATAACTTGAACTTCTTGTTAGAAAAGTATATAACAATGCTAGAATAAAACATATTAGGGAGATATTAAGAGTTGAGCAGATAGATCAAGAATTATGGTTGAATGTAAACTATTCAAGCATTTACTGGATCCTGGCCTCCTCGAGATCCTTCAAAATGCTCTCCAGGAGAACTCAATGGCATCAGTACTTTCTTGCTGCCCATGCTGCCTGTTGTCCATTAAGCCTAAGCTGATACACATGCATGAAGCAGCGAGATCGAGTTGAAAACCTGATGACAACAAGTCAATTCTTTAAATTTTGATCTCGGCATCAGACAAATGCCCTTTACTGATGCATAGATGCCAGCAGAACAGCATCAAGAGCTGCCAGAGCATTTTTTTTGAGTTGATCTTTCCTTGAGGATTCTGAGTTCAGTTGATATATCCTTTTTGCATACCCTTAGCACTGCTCAATGAAATTGAGCTCGCAGTGGAATTTTGGCAGGAAGATAACCTTGAAACTTTGTCTTGCACATGTGGTCTCAAGAAGAGTTTCGATGTTGGTGAAGTCTGGCTCATTGAAAAGGATACAGTGGCAGCAACAGGCAAGTGCCAGTGGTGCACACTTAAATTTGATGCATTTGGCCTTCAAAGCCATGACCTTCCCATGATCATGCCCATGTTCAATCAGAATTTCTGCCATACCTTTGAAAATACCAGGCTATCTGGAGTTTGCATCAAAATAAAGTGGCTGTGGTTGTCCGTTGGAAAAGGTTGCATCTCCTATGGGAATATTGATCTTTTTGAGTGAGCTGTCAGATTTATAAACTGGCTTTCCATCTGAGGTATGCTTTGTGACTGTGATTAGCCAATTTTTGCTGATGGAAAGTGTGAACTTTGGCATTTTCCAAGCAGAGATTAATCCCTCAGTGCATTTAAGATAGGAAGGTGCATTGTTATAGATGAAAACATGCTCTATTTTTGCCAAATTATCTGTTAAGATATCCATAGCTTCCTCGGCCTATTCTGCAATGTTATCAATTGTAAAGTACTGTAAGGCTGGCACCCCAGTCTTATGCATGCAGACCTTTAATGCATTTCCTGATCGTATGAACCTTATACTATAAACTGATAGACTTACAATATCTGTAGAAACTTTATCTTATCTTAGATCATCGTATGTTGTAACTGCACTTTGTATATGCTCACACTCTCAAGAATACACTGTGGTCCTGTCAACTCGTGTGACCATGAACCAGTGAGCCTAATTGATGACAGGCTTTCAAGTACCTGTCCTAATTTTTTCCCAGTTTCATGATGGCTGTGCTGTGCATTTACCATTCTTTGATCGCAGCTAGCCAAAAATAGCTGAGACATAGTCAGTAATCATCAATAATGTGCCCTTGCCCTTTGCATAAGGTTTTGCAGGTCCATCAGCGATGGTCGTGAGCATAAAAAATGCTCTCTTTATGGAGCCCCAAATCTACCATGATCCCAATGATTGGGCCATATTCTGGGTTTTCGTCTCCAAAATTCCACATTCATTTCTGCAGCTCAGCAAGTTGGAAAAGGAATTTTTGGTTGCAATATATGACAACATCCTCATGCTTGTGTCCATCTGCATATTGTCCTTTTTTGGCAGGAGTAAAATGATAGCCAAGTGCTTTGAGATATTGCAGTGCGGTCATCTCAGAAATAGGTTGGATAATGCCATGCTTTTCTTTAACATCTGGTCTAGCCAAGAATTGTACCAATTTGCTTGCCGTGATATAATTTCCAAGTTCCTGGAGATATAGATTGATGTCGGCAACTAAATTTTCATCTACAAGCATTGATTCATTCCAGTCTCCATAAGGATTGATAGAAAGAACCTCCCGATCCCAAATATATGCACTTGTGAGATGCCAGAGAGACCGTGCACAGAAATGGCCTTTTCCAAGCCCAACTGCCACATGAAATAATGATGAAGCCCATTGACCCCAAGTGGTTGATTGTGATGCCATGTAGAAATTGAGGAATATGCACATGCCCTCAAGCTGAAAGCGGACAAAAGGATCCAGATCTGGGGCTTTGTACCCTCCACCTTTTCCCTTTGATGGTTCCCAGAGCAAATCATTCAAGTCCTTCAAGGCTGCCATGGCTGACTCCACAGTAGGAGCTTCATGAAGTTTTCCTTCGCCAATTCCTCCTGGACCTCAGGCTGGTTGGCTTCCCCATTCAACTCATGAGCTGTGATTGGAGGATCCTGGCCACCATCACCCAAATCATATTCTGCAGTGTCAGGTGCTCAAGATGTAAGATAAGACACATCATCTGATTCAGGAAAATCTATGTTTTCTTGGACAGTTGAAAGCATGTACTGCATGAAAAATGATTCAGGAGCAGCAATGGGTATCATTGGAGATGTGTCCATGAATAAAATGGACTGGTGGGTGAATTGCACTGAAAATACATTTTGATCATGATCACAGCTTGGCATATTTTGATCGACCGGCATAGTATCACCATCATGTTCCTGTTATATACATCAGCCCCATGTTATGACATCACAAATAAGTGTAAGACGAACTGGTACTGAATTTTCCTTGTCTTCCTTATGTGTCTTTCTTTTCTTTCATGGAGAAAGCTTTTCAATGACAGTCTTTGCTGTATGTGTGGCACTACTGGTGAAGTTTGTGAGGTGAGTGAGGATGTGTTGCTTGTGTTTAGGCATTGCAAATGCATAAAAAGTCGACGTGACAAAATTTGAGCATGTCTTGATGTGTCTGGATAGTAATTCTCAATCTTCTTTTCTGTCCCATGCTTTTTGGCAAGTCTTAGTATCTCAGATATTGAATGTACCATTAAACTACAAAATGACCATGTCCAATAGTGTAGAAACCCCCCCCCCCAACTGTATCCCAATCTGCAAATTGATGAAATTTCACCCATTTTGGGATCTTGTCATGCTGTCACGTGATGTTGGCGGGGTATGAACCTTATTGTGCGATGGCCGGAAATGGGCGTTCATCACGTGATTGATAAACCGGCATCTTTGCCGGCAAACAACCTGTCATGTCAGTGTCTTCTGGCCGAGAGGGCGATGTTGTTGCTTTTCGAGAAGAGATCTCCAAGGATCTTTCGGGCTTAGGGAGCTCATGTATCGGCGAACAGCGAGGTCTGGGAAAGTTATGACAACAGACCAATGAAAGACCGAGATATTCGGAAGGATCGGGCAAATAAGATGTAAGCGGGCAAACTAGGCGCAAACAAGTTGCCGGTTGAAAGGGTGTCTTTTCCACCTTGAAGCCATCATATCAGGCCATCGACCGCGCTCTTCTCTCTACTCAACGTCCTCATTCTGCCCCGGAACCCGACATCTGCTCGTTTAGCCGTTCTCATCCAAGTTAGAACTGGCCAGTTCATTCAATCGGCACCGGTGACCTCAGCGGCGACCTCCTGTTATTTTGATCACCGTCTTGCACCTGCCGTGTTGTCGTTGAAAAACCGGTGTATTTACGATGGATCCTCAGCCCGACTCAATGGTTGACTCCAAGGCTCCGTATGTTCTCATGTCTGCACCACCTTCTCGCCTCCTCTCATCTCCATCAGCCCTAAGCCTCCTGTGGTTCGAGGTGCCCGCGCTTGTACTGTGTGTCGAGCTGCAAAGGTACCGTATTTATTGTCCTTTCATTTTCCACCCACTCATTTGTCTTTAGATGAAATGCGTCGGTGCAGATGATGGGCAAAAACAATGTCAGCGCTGCAAACGTGCAAACGTCGAGTGAGTTCGTACACCCATTGGCTTACCCATCTATTAACTCTTTTGTAGGTGCATATTCGAAAAGCACAGAAGAGGACGTAAGCCGGGTTCCAAGTACGCTTCATAGTTTCATTGTCCTTTATATTCCTTGACGCCTCGCAAAAGGCTTTCCGAGGCTTCCAAGATGCTTCGCCGCCTCGAAAAGGGCCTGAATTCCGCCAAAATGAAGTCTCAAACAACAGAAACATCTCCGTACCAAGGCTCTGAATCTCGCGCAGGGGCCTCCCAGAATTCACTCTATGCTGGTAACCGTCCTGGAGATAGCAGCTATGGCTCGTCCAGTACCCACTTTCCCACCAATGAGCTCCCTCCACTGAACATAACCACCTATCATAATGGCGACGGCTACGCTCCATCGAGTAATGGTTCTCGCACAATGAATTTGGACGACGACGATGATGATATCGAGCGTAACGAAGAAGCCTTCTATCCGGCCAAACTCATTCGAAGAGAAAACCAACGAAACTCCTTTTTTAGAACCATTCTCAATCCCGAGGAGACTCCCTCATCTGCTGGTCCGAATCGTGGCAATTCTTTCACGCCTCCCCAGTCTCATTCAGCACCCACCTTCGCCGGACCTGAGGACCCCATTACTGCAGGCATCATTACCGAAGATGACGCAAAAGTGTTGTTCGACCTGGTTTTCCTCCGCTTGAATCCTTTCATCAACCTCTTTGATCCTGCCTTGCATTCAGTGTCGTATGTTCGCTCCAAATGCCCCTTCCTGTTCACGACCCTTATCATGGCTGGATGCAAATTCTTCCGGGTGGATGCCTTCAAACAGTGTCAAAAGCTGGCGAACGAGCTGGCTGTTCGTGCTTTCGCTGAAGCCTGGAAAAGTGTCGAAGTTGTTCAGGCCTTTGCATGTCTGACTTACTGGAAGGATCCTGATGACAATGTATGCTTTCCCATTCATCTAGTCGTTGACTCCGCCTTATAATGCAATTTCTTTTCTCCAGCGTACATGGACCTACATCGGTTACGTGAGTGTGTCGCTCAACATCAGCCTCTTGTGACTCACTTCGCAAACAGGCCTGCCGAATGGCGGTGGAGCTTGGACTTAACAGATATGTACCAAACCCTCCGGCCAATGAAACGGAATTTCAGAAGCTCGAGCGTCGCAATCGTGAACGTACTTACCTCGTCTTGTTTGTTCACGATCGCAGCCTCAGCACGCAGACGGGGAGACATTGGATGTTACCTGAAGACGAGCTGGTCCGACATTCGAAGACGTGGCACCTAGATGGCGGTAACGCTGTCCGTCCCGAAGATGTAATTGTGGCCTCATTTGTTTCTTTGCGTTGCATTGCGGTACTTATCCTCATCTCATTCGGGTGTTCGTGTTGTCTCTGACGTTCATGCCAGGCCGAAGCCACGGAGGTCTTCAATACTTCTAAGGGCTCTAACTCCGGCATTCACCACGATGTCAACTACGAGACTGTTCTTCGAACATCCAATGCAAAGTTAACTGATTGGGCGGACAAATGGCAGGGCGAAATGACAAAAGGTTTCCCTTATCGTCCTGACTTTTTTATCTAGCTAATTTACGTTGGATTAGCTGGCGGAGAAAAGTTCCATACCTCGTTTCTATCCTTTTTCCGGCTTTATGTCAGGCTCTTCTTGAACAGCTTTGGAATACAAGCAGCGATATCGCCTGTGAGCAGTCACCTGCATGCCCGTTGACTCGGAAGTTAATCAATCGCCATTACATCAGTCAAGCCAACAAAGCCCAAGCATGCAGGCCTTGACCGCATGTTCCACTAGTGCCCTTGACTCCCTGCGAATTGTTTCCAAAGATTTTGCGAGCATGAGCATGTTGGTGCGTTCTTTGCCACATTCTCCGCATCTGGTAGGAAGCTTGACCAGCGCTCTAGCGATATGGTCAGGAGACAATCATGGTGATGTCCGCTTACTCTGCAGTGTTTTTGTTAAAGGTCAGTTCTCCGATTTCGGAAGTCCGCGGCCTCTGGAACTCATATCTTTTTTCAGCTTCTGCGAAGTCCGACGACTCTTCCACAATTGCACGAGGGCACTGCTCATGAGATCTATACGCTCATAAGCCAAACTGCAGATGCATATCAAGATGCAGCATCACTCTCAGCTGAGTCGACGTCCGCAACGTATCATGCACGATTTCTGCGAAGTCTTGTTACCAACGACGTCTTCAAAACCCGGCAAAATGATCAACGAGACAGATATGACAACGGTATGCCGATTGATCCCCGGCTGCAGCGTGTGTAGTGTCCATTCCGATTGCATTTTCTCCATGTGCTTATGCGATCTGCGCAGCCCCAGGTCCATCGACATCCCACGTATCATATCAGCCATCCACTCACATGTATCCCCATCAATCACACTCACTGCATGAGCAGCCTTATCACTTTCCAGCGTCGCCCCATCTCCCTGCACACCCACCGCCACCTCACGAGGCGGAATACCCTGTCGAATCTCTCATGAGGAATAGCAATGGTGTCCCTTGCGGGAGTTCTGGACCTGTCAGCTATCACAGCTACATTCCTCAAGCGCAACATGCTACTGAGCTGGATGCACATTATTGGAAAAATATGTTTTTGGCAATGGGCTTTGGGGAAAATGGAGAGGGACAAGCCTTGGCGACTCAATACATGCACGACGGCCAAGGAACCCCACATTACCTAGTCAACCAACATCAACAACATATTCAGCAACAACAGGCTCACATGTCGTACCAGCACATGCATCAGACCTCGCAGCCTCATAATTATGGGCACTAGCCGATACATTCTCTCCAAATCTACGTAGACGCACATGACAACATCGTTTGTGATCGCATTGCCTGCTTGATCATTGAAAATTCCTTGTGACATACTGATACTTGCTTTGTAAATACCGTATAAGTTTGTTTTGTTACCTTGTATGAATAGATTTGTTCTTTCGTGTACTTAATGATAACAGGTCATTGAATGAACTTTGGGCATGTACAATGCAATCCATTTCACGAATCTACCCCGATGGAGAATATCACCACTGCCTGACCAATAGCTGCCGCAATACGAGGGATTCCGGACAGAGCCAAAAAATCCAAGTCGCGAACGAGATGTGGCCTTGGTAGGACGTTGAAAACCGTTGGTTGCGCTTGAATATAATTGACGTTGTGTACATGAATGACTGCGCCTTTATTCGGCGATTTTGTGGAAATGGCGAAGTAATCCGGGTAAGTTGGGCACCATCTCAAAATAGACAAGTCAGCTAGATAGGACAGATCCTGAGCACCGAATGATCGTACCTAAAATGGTGTCCTCCTTCTGGGAAACTGACCCCGGAAACCGAGGGCTTTCCTCCCCGAAGGTTCGAAATGTCCCAGACTGAGAACCGAGAACCATACACAGCGCCAATTCTATTTTAAAGAATGAACGTCAATATTCATTCGCAAATCAGAAACGCTGGCTTTCTACATGTCGGTTGTATCTCTCCGCCAGGCAACTGATCCTGACCATTGGGCTGTATGACCTAGAGAGGCATCGGAAAGGGCTGAAGGCTCGATGAGTTCAATGAGGCTCGAATGCCTCCAATCACTTTGACTGTTATCTTGGGGATCGGAGCGCCAATCTGTCAGAAAGATAGATCCGCGGCAATCCGATACTAGGAATTCTTTGCCAGTAGAAGGATGAGAGTTTATGGTCGTAAGCGGATGGGGGAATGCGATGACATATGCGGTTGGCTGTGGCCTAGCGGATGGTGATGGTGTTTCATGCAATGAATTAGAGCGGCCAGGTGATGGCACACGAGATGTGATATCCACGGTCGGATGCAAGTCCCACACCATCAACATCTTGTCGTCTGTAACGAGATATGTCAGGCCGAGAAGGAAGAAGAGCACGGTGTTTCATACCAGAAACAGTAGCAACATAACGAGTGCTGTCATCGCCACGCCCTCCACAGAAGGTCATGTCGTTGACTTTGCTGTGATGTCCACTCAATCCGCCACCAAAGGGAAAGATGAATTCATCGTCTGTTGCGGACTTTGTGAGGAGGTGGAGCCCAAAGTCTGCGCCGGCGACAGCAAGCCTACGAGTAGTATGCGTCAGTGGCAGCCCGCGAAGATTAAGAGCCTGGAACAAAACTCGATATGCCAATCATCGCTCAGGGTTGGCGATACAGTGAGCGGAGACCAAGCAATGGCAGTTACGCGCGAGCCGATGTGGAATGAAGCGATAACATGGCACTCGGTATCGGAGACAGCGAGAACATCAACGGAGTGGTCACCTGCTATAGCGAGAAGATCTGTTGCGTCGTCGTTGTAGCAGGCGCGGAGGGCGTAGACCTCTGTACCGTGGGTGTGTTGGAGATCCATGGAACGCGTTGTTTGGTGTTATTGTGGCGCAGAGGGCGTTATTTGTTACTGTTGTCGCTCAGAGTGTGAAAACAACAAGCCCAAAGAGCAACTCTTGCCATGACCACTGTCAGGAAAGGACCGAATCCGTGGCTGCTCGTGGCCTTGTCGCTGTCCTCATTCGCTGTCTTCTTCGTCGTCGTGAAAAAGAGGGAACAGAGTAATCCAGCCTCTCTCCAGCCTCGCCAGCTCGATCATCCCCTCGTTCCTACTCGTCGCAAGGAAGACAAGAGCTAATGGCCCCTTCCATCGATAAGATCACCAATGGACCGTCAGTCCCTGTCTTTGACAGCAGCAAGATAACCGTCGTCTTCGTCCTCGGCGGCCCTGGTGCCGGTATGTCCAGTCACCGATTTTTAGTAAGTATTTTGCATCTAACATCCTAGCAAGGCAAGGGGACGCAATGCGGTCGGCTCGTAGAGGATTTCGGATTCTGTCACCTCTCTGGTATACCTGGCACGCGTCTTTCAATTAAATCTTTACTTAAGAACGTTGTTTCCAAAAGCCGGTGACCTTTTGCGCGCTGAACAGCAGCGAGAAGGGTCGGAGTATGGGTCCTTGATCCAGACGTGCATACGCGAAGGCACGATTGTCCCTATGGAAGTCACTATCAAGCTGTTAGAGAATGCCATGAGCACTGCACTGCAAGGAGCAAACAGGTCTAATGAAGGATGGGACGATGAACGTGGGCGCTTCCTGATCGATGGGTTCCCTCGCAAGATGGACCAAGCTCTCAAGTTTGATGAGACGGTAGGCATCATGCGCACTTTATCTTTAAACACCACCAATATAAACTATCCAGGTCTGCCTGTCATCCGTCGTGTTGTTCTTCTCTACGACGGAAGAGGTCATGCTGACACGCCTTCTTGTGCGTGGACAGACGAGTGGCCGCGAAGATGATAATGTAGAGAGCATCACAAAGCGCTTCAGTACGCAATTATTGTCATGCCTTGATTCCTACTTAATGGTCTCTACAGATACATACAAATCGGATACCATTCCTGTACTTCAGCACTATACCAAACTTGGCAAGGTCGCAGAGGTCAGCATTTTGGTCAAAAACATCTGGCATTTGCTCATTCGTCTTGATATTCCCAGATTGATAGCTCTGGTAGCGTCGAAGAGGTTCACAAGCTGGCTAGTGAAGTTGTCCGTGACGCCCTCTCGGGCAAATATTCGGCGAAAGTTCTAGTCTAAGGACCCGTCAACAGAGAAAGATCTTCCGTTAATACTTACCACTTTACTATATGTATATAGTCTACCCACACCAGTTTACAAATGCATGGATCCTTGTGATGTTCTTGCTTTGCATTACACGTACACGGCAAATCCAGCATTCATTCTGGGTGTAGCGGTTGAGCAAACGGCACGCCCACCTTTCTCAATGTGAAAGATGGCACCATCCGAGCAGAGGAGATGGGCACCCTCATCTTCGTCATCCTATAAAGTCGTGGGATATCAGGGTTGCATGATCAATGCAAGTGTTGAACCTACCGGAATCCATTCCCATCCTCCACAACGAACGTATTCTACTACGGTCGGCCCATCAACATCGGTAACAACATTCCCATTGCTATCGTATCGCAAATCAATATGTGCACCATCCTGGTACGCAGCACCAAGAACAGTCCATAACTTCGGCACATATGCCTCTCTAAGTTCTCGATTATCCCAAGCGACGGAGGGATCCCGGAACGGACGAATGATTACCACGTCGCAGGAGGCACCTACAGGGGGTATACTTCTTGCGAGAGGTGTGATTCTAAATGTTGGCTCCAAACGATCAACGTTAACCGTTGACAGGAAATATGCATATGGACCATCGAGGTCCACGATTGGATCTTGCTCGTCTGATTCTGGGTGATCAACGAACGCCTTCGTGGCAGGATCATAGATCTGCACCTTTCCGGTGGCGGGAGCGGGCAAGAGCTTTACATAACTATTGTACCACTTGGTACTGTTATTTCTGGCAGCGACTTTGAACCTGGATCGAATGCGTTCATTTGTATCTTAAGGCGTGCTGAATATGACTGACCTTTCGATTCCGGGTATCTCACTTCGCAAACGCTCAGAATCATGAAGGATAGAGGCGTGCAAGGACGTGGAAGCGACCACGGATGAGATCGCGACCTGTGGACGCTCGTGTAAGTTGGGAGCTGACGACAACGTCGCGATGGCAAGGGTTAATGGGATGGTGTTGGTGGACTGGATGAACGACTGGACAGATTTCAATGTATACTCCACGCTATGGAGGGATGTCCCGTCGCCGTTAATTGGAAACAGAGAAGAGTAAAGGGCATTGGCCGTCCCGCATGGTACGAGTACGAAACCCAGCCGTGGAAGTGGCGTATCCGGGTTGAAACCCTTCACTTTAGCGGAGGACAACAAGTTGATAATTTCGTGCAACGTGCCATCGCCCGAGCCAAGCACGATCGTGGTTTCTCCCTGGGCGGATTCCAAGAAGTCTACAAGGACCTGCCCAGCATGGCCGGGGTGTTCTGTAGCAGCAATCCTGTCGACGACTTTGCCATTCTCCTGGAGGAGAGGAAAGACATGGTCATGAAAGAAAGCTTTCGCATTGCCGTCGCCTGAGATTGGATTATAAATTGCAAGGAGGGGCATTGTATGAGGAGATGATGGGAGAGAGCAACCCCGGCCCGGCATCTGCCCACATCCTCTGTATACGATGGCCATCCCCAAACCACCTGTGTTCAAACCATTCACTCTTGCGCTCATCCAACTCGGAAACATCGGCACTGAGAAAGCTGCAAATCTGAAACATGCCCGCGAAATGATACTCAAGGCTGCCGTAGGCAGTCACAAAAAACCAGACCTTATCGTTCTTCCGGTAGGCTAGACTTCACATTCCGGTGGTCGTTTGGATGGTCACTTCAACTCACTCGATCAATAGGAGTGCTTCAATTCGCCTTACGGACACGTTCATTTCCCGGTCTATGCGGAAAACATCGCCTTCACTGCAGGAAAGCCTTATGACGTCGCAAACAGCCCCAGCGACAGTGTCAAGATACTCTCATCTGCTGCGAAGGAGACTGGTGCTTGGCTTATTGGAGGTATCTAGACAACCTAAAATATCGACAGCGTAGTCCCCTCCTAACGTATTTCACAGGCTCTATCCCAGAACGCGACGTCACCGATAACAAGATATACAATACCTGCACCGTTTACAACCCACAAGGTGCGTGTGATAAAGGTTTATTATCTTCTCATCGTTCATTCAACCACTCAGGGAATTTGGTCGCGACCCATCGCAAAGTTCATCTCTTTGATATCGATATTCCTGGCAAAATCAAATTTAAGGTCTGTATGACTTCACGTTCCTTCAAAGATCTTCTAATTCCTTTCCTCTTCGTAGGAGAGTGAAACGCTGACAGGTGGCACAACTCTTAACTTTTTCGACACTGGTATACGACTCTCTGTTCAGGGCTTGAATGCCAAGTGACACAACCCCCTCATAGATTTTGCACGAATTGGACTCGGCATATGTTATGATATCCGTTTCCCCGAGCTTGCCATGACTTCCGCCCGGCAAGGTACGTGCCATGTTCCAACAGTTTCGAGTATTAAAAATGCTCATCACGAATTGTTCAGGTTGCCATCTTCTGGTGTACCCAGGAGCATTTAATATGACAACAGGACCCCTTCATTGGGAACTTCTACAGCGGGCACGGTGAGGATCAATGTCCCGCGTATGATGAAACGCTCATCTATACATATAGAGCCGTTGATAATCAAGTGTATGTTTCGATGTGTAGCCCAGCCCGCGATCCAAGCGCTGGCTATCAAGCTGTAAGTGCCATTTCCTTGAGAACAATTAACCTTTACATGGCTAAAAGCAAATGTAGTGGGGCCATTCACTGGTGGTGGATCCAATGTAAGTTCATTGCTGTTGCTGTTGGTCTATTTACACACAAAATCCAGGGGCAAAATCCTTACAGAGGCTTCGGAAAAGGAAGAGATCGTTTACGCCGACATTGGTAAGCAAGGTCTCTGTAGTGAATGTTTGTCAATTACAATATTGCCACAGAGCCCCGTGCCATGCAGGATGCTCGTGCAGGTATTCCGGTAACGACTCAGCGGAGATTCGATGTATATCCAGACGTCAGTAGAGGAATACAAGGATAGAGACTGATTCTGTACAACAAAAGCCTGATTTCCCGATTTGTAAAGTTGTAGAATTGTATGGATGGTTGTAGAACGATCACAAATTGTCAATCTCAGCTCAAAAGCGATCAACACTTTTGCACAGCACCTTCACGTATCTCTCTTTCCACAGCATTCTCCGCTCATTCTCACTTCACAATGGTCAAAGAAACGTACGTTGACGCCTCTCCCTAGTTCTCTGTTTTTTCTAGGCTCACGTAATGGTCAGCAAATTTTACGATCTCTTAGAAGTTCCTCCCAATGCATCTGAAGCCGACCTCAAAAAGGCGTACCGAAAAAAGTATAGTGCTTGGTTCGTCGTATTTTTCTGCGTCTAACGCAGCTTTTTAGAGCCCTGAGATTGCACCCCGACAAGGGTGGCGACCCCGAATTATTCAAAGAGGTTACGCATGCGTATGGCTTTCCTTTCCATCCACATGAATCCAATGTTTATCAAGATCCTAATGTCAGATATGAAATCCTATCGGATCCTGATAAACGTGAGGTGTATGACATGCGTGGAGAAGCTGGTTTATCTGAAGGTGGCATGGGTGGCATGGATCCTCAGGTGAGTTTTTCGATGCCCTCATAGACAGCAAAGGGAAACCTCAATTGTTATATAGGATCTTTTCAGTCAACTGTTTGGCGGCGGTGGTGGATTCGGTGGTGGTGGGTTCTTCGGTGGTGGCAATGGCTCCCGATCCCAAGGTCCACGGAAAACCAAAGATCTCGTCCATCGGGTACACGTCTCCCTCGAAGACCTCTACAAAGGCAAAACCACGAAACTTGCACTCACACGGAACGTCATCTGCTCCAAATGCAAAGGAAAGGGTGGAAAAGAGGGTGCTGTTCGGACTTGCCACTCCTGCAGTGGTCGTGGTATCAAGGTCTCGATGCGGCAAATGGGCCCAATGATTCAGCAGATACAATCCGCTTGCGACGAGTGTTCTGGCGCTGGCGAAATCATCAATGCAAAGGACCGATGTACGCAATGTAAAGGAAAGAAGGTTCTACCCGAAAAGAAGTTCTTGGAGGTCCACATCGATAAAGGGATGAAGGGTGGACAGACCGTTCACTTCCGAGGCGAAAGCGACCAGTCGCCGACAGCGGAGCCAGGAGATGTTGTCATCGTTATCGAGGAGAAACCTCACGACCGCTTCAAACGACAAGAGAACGATCTTATCATTGAGGTTGAGCTCGATCTATTGACCGCATTGGCCGGCGGCCAATTCGCAATCAAGCACCTAGATGACCGGGCACTGATTGTTCACTTGGAACCCGGGGAGGTCATCAAACACGGTAAATTCACCCTCTTCCGCGTTGATTATTTCTGACAGCGATTTTGCAGGCGACTTGAAGGTCATTCACGGACAGGGCATGCCATCACAGCGGCATCACGAGCCTGGTGACCTGTACGTCAAACTTGATGTCAAATTCCCCGATTCCATCGACCTCGAAGCCATTCCCCTCTTGGAGCGAGCATTACCACCTCGCAAGCCCCTCCAGACCTTCGGCAAGAACATATTGCTCGAGGAAGTTAGTCTCGACAGCACCGATACCCGGACACGAGGAGGCATAGCGGATGATCGCATGGATGAAGACACAGATGAGCCCCGCGTGCAGTGCGCGAATCAGTGATCGTTCATCTCGATATCATTTGTGTACACCGTTTTAGATTTTCATTCATTGTCATACAGTCATACTCATTGCCATTAATATCTACTGACGACCTCAGCAATCCCAGCTAGTCTACCACAACACGTCAAGTATTTTTTTCGGAATGGGATTGAGTGCCTACCGTTGGATTCAGTTTGAACTGCTCATACATCTCTCGGTTGAAAAAGCTGACTTCCGTTTCGTTTTCTGGAGTGCCATGAGGGCTGGGACTATGGCTAGAGAGGCGAGAAGCGTACCAAAGCCTAACTCTGCCAAGGTTTTACTGTCATCATCGAGGATCCACTCATCGTGATCGAGATTTATTATCAAATTGGACGTCTATGATAACGATATCAGAGGATGGGCACGAAAGAAGTCGGCCAACAATCGCACTTTGGCACCATGAGCCTTGGTGTAGAGCTTCAATGTGTCTGCCATGGTGTCACTGTCAGATAGAGACGGGATAGAACTGGACGCATATATTGACCTAAAGTGACATTACGGTATGGTTTCCATGCTGGCTGTGTGTGTACAGCTAAAAATCAGGCTAGGCACCTTGTCATTGCTGTTTGAGAATGCAATAGAGAATATACCTTGACGAGCAATGTCTTTAAGTTGGCCAACAGTACATGTTTCAAGATTCAGGTCATGCAAAATGAGACTGCGCTCCGTGCGGTATTCAAAAGACTTGATAATCCGAACAGTCAGCGTCGCGGCTGTCTTGGGTTGCGCAACATTCGTGAGGACATCGGAGAAGTCGGCCATAGTCAAATCGCAGTGGTGGAAAGAAGCAATCGATATATTTGGTTTTGTTGTCCAATGCCTCCACATTTGCTCAATGCGGTTGAGGTGACCTCCGGAATATCCATGGGTTGCTCTTTAAGTACCGAGAAATCGCCGTCCACCACTTTAAAAGACGACCCCATGATGACTGTGAGCGTACCGTTTACACAATGTCTCGCGCCTTTCTTGATGCCTCGATTCCAGACCTCGTTGCGAAACTTAAAATCGAGGAGAAAATCTCGCTGCTTGGGGCGCCGAATTGGTGGAATACGACGCCCATTGAACGACTTGGAATTCCAGCCATTCGAATGAGCGACGGTCCAAATGTAAACAATACGAAGGCTCGTCGTGCTTCCACTAACACCAAATATTAATGTTAGGGCGTACGTGGTTCGTCTCACTTTGTTTCTACACCTGCACAGTGTCTTCCGGTAAGTTACGATCTAGTCACTCAGCATTCATTCAATGTTCTTCGTTGCAGTGTGCGACGTCGCTGGCATCGACGTTCGATCCTGACCTCATACATGAGGTCGGTGTATTTTTAGCGAAAGAAGCAAAGGTCAAATCATCGGTAATACTGTTGGCTCCAACCTGCAACATCCAAAGGACCCCACTTGGAGGGCGGGCCTTTGAATCGTTTTCTGAGGATCCTCACCTGTCTGGTAAAATAATTCGATTTTCTGCTGTTGTCGCGCTGAAGAAACGGGGTCAGGCACCCTGGCTGCTGCCTATGTCAATGGACTACAATCAGAGGGAGTCTCCGCCAGTGAGTTGAAGTTCTGACTGAGATCTGCTAACGGCTAACCGTATCCGTCAAGCTATCAAACATTTTGTGGCAAATGATCAGGAGCATGAACGCACTGCTGCCGACTCCGTAATGTCTGCAAGAGCGTTGAGGGAAATTTATCTGTACCCGTACGTCGGTCAAGTACCTTCCTGCAAAGCACACGGCTTCACTAATACATGTCAGGTTCATGTTGGCTGAGAAGCATGCTCGTCCTGGGGCGTATATGACTTCGTCAGCACCCTTTCGTCGTGGATCATGCCACCTGACTAATTTCAGATACTCCGAAGATATGGGCGCATCGATGGTATACATTGTTCCGAGAACAAGAAACTCCTGATAGATATACTTCGCAAGGAGTGGAAATTCAACGGGATAGTGATAAGCGACTGGTATACAGGAAGACTCTTTGTTTCCTCCAGCGATTAATGTACTCATAGGTTTGGAACATATGGTGTTGATCAGCCAATTAACGCCGGACTGGATCTCGAGATGCCGGGACCCCCACGCTGGCGGACGCCTCTCCTAGTCCTTCACTGTCTCTCGGCCCAGAAGCTGTTTTCACGCACACTTGACGAGCGGGTGACCAACCTTCTCACTTTTGTCCAGAAGCAAGCACGGATGAATCCAGATGTCGTCTATGGTGATGGAGTGGAACGCACCAGCGACTCTCCAGAAGCTCGGCAGTTTTGCAGAAAATTGGCTGCAGATGGAATAGTACTACTGAAGAACAAGGACAATCTCCTCCCCTTTGTTTCTCAAAGGATCAAGCGACTCGCGGTCATCGGACCAAATGCCAAGGAACGTGTGATCTCTGGAGGCGGCTCCGCGGCCCTCAAAGCAAGCTATGTAGTGACGCCGTTGGACGGCATGCTGCAAGGCGCTCCTGACGGCCTAGTGATAGACTACGAGGTTGGATGCTATGGTAAGAACACCGTCAACACCTAGTGAGGGCACTTCCTCACATCATTTATTCTAGCTCACAAGTATTTGCCTACACTCGAGAATAATTTGGTCACCACGGCAGGAGATCTTGGCTGGTTGTGCACTTTCTACAGCCACGACGAGGACGGTAATATCGCTAGCCCTATTGAAAGCTTCGTTCTCCGTGATACTCGGGTCAAGTTGAACGATTTCCTACCCAAAGGACTCACACCGACATGGACCATCAAATTAGAAGGGAAATTAACGGTTGATAAGACTGCGCATTATGAGCTGGGTTTGACTGTTGCAGGTGAATATACTTCCCGGACAATGCATGCTTTTCTGTTTATTTTATCATCGCAGGCCGTGCCAAGCTTTGGATCAATGGGCAACTTACCATTGACAATTGGACCAAGCAGACTCCGGGCGACTTCTTCTATGGGTTTGTTATCCTTCCCAAATGGTGGCTATGAAGTTAACAAGCAATAGTCAGGGAACGATTGAAGAGAAAGCTACAATCAATGTTAGGGCTGGAGTGCCCATGGACTTGCTTGTTGAATATACCAATACCGCCCCTCCAGACGGAGTTGACGAGAAGGACGAGGGTCGGCTCTCGCAGCCTGCGCTCATGCGTGGAGTAGTAAGTCTATCTCCATACATCTCACACCCAAAGGTTTAATAGTGTCCTTTTCTTCAGCGATTAGGTGGCTGCGAAAAAATAGACCCCGAAGACGCGATTGATGCAGCTGTCTCAATAGCAGCGAAGGCTGACGCTGTCTTGTTTATTGCTGGTCTCTCACCTGAATGGGAAAGCGAAGGCTTTGACCGCCCAACACTCCAGCTGCCTGGACGCCAGGACGACGTCATCTTGAGGTTAGCAGCGACTAATCCGAACATAATTGTCTGCGTGCAAGCGGTGAGCGTCAAATAAATTCAACTTCTCCGTGCCATATCTCATGGACAGTGAGTAGGGCTCAGCAGTCTCTATGCCATGGCTCGATTCTATAAGTGGCTTAATCCAGGCATGGTACTCGGGCAATGAAGCAGGTAATGCCATTGCAGATGTACTCTATGGCAAGGTTAATCCTGGAGGCCATCTCCCGCTTACCCTCCCTGCTCGGGTTGAGGATATTCCGGCCCACCTTAATCACCGGAGTGAAAACGGAAAAATTCAGTGAGTTGCCTTCAGCATAGGACATGAAAAATGCCACTGCAACTATGTATTCTAGTTATCGAGAGGATCTCTTCGTCGGTTACAAGCACTACCAGGCGAGAAAAGTCAAACCCCTCTTTCCATTTGGGTATGAGTGTTTAGTTTTTCTTGGGACTTCCTTTTTTCATATGACCTCAGCTTTGGTCTTTCATACACAACGTTCTCGTTGTCCGATCTTTCTATCAAGGAACTCCGTTCGGATGAAGAACCTTTCGGTCTTGAGGTGGCCGTTACAGTCAAGAACACAGGGTTGGTCGTTGGGTCGGAAGTCGTCCAGTTATATGTCTCCTTCCCTGAAGTTGGGTTCTCAACACCCAAGCTGCAATTAAAAGGTTTCGGAAAGGCGAAGGATCTCGCTCCAGATACGGCTCAAACGGTCTTGATTAAACTCGATAAATACGCTGTGTCATTTTGGGACACCCAGAGAAATTCCTGGCATGCCGCTGCTGGGAAGTACGAATTCCACATGGGAGTAAGCTCTGACATTCTCTCTGTACGGGGAGCTTTCGAGCTACAGAAAGGGTTCTCATGGTGTGGTCTCTGAGGCATTAGTTGTACTTGTTTGGTAAATGCTTCCGGCCATGTAAATTAGATGAAGTTCGATCAGCACAGTTGAATACATGTCACCATTGACCAATTCAACGGAAGCTAACGCTCAGGCCAACCTCAATGCTTTACCCAGACGGAAGGACCCACGGACACTGAGTCACCTACCTGAGATTCTCTCGTGCCTCTCTGCTCTTCAGTCTGAAGAGACAGAACAATCCAATGCCCTCACTGACCTACTGCAGGCGAGGGAACCAATTATTGCTTCTCTGAACCGACTCAACGCGTTGATCCCTCATGTCGACGAACTTCATCATGAAGCGCTTCTTCTATCAGAGAGGGTAACCAATACTGCGAAAACGGCTGAAAGGGTGGGCGGTAAGGTACGTTCATTAGACGAAGAAATGGGACGCGTTCGTGAAGCTGGAGATCGTGTAGGTCAAGTCATGGAATTGAAAGTAAGGTTTTCATCTATTCACCAGCCTCACTCTCACTGGAAACACCTGCTCTTAGTCGTCGTTGGCAGATCTTCAGTCTTCCATCGACAACCAAGATTGGGAGTCTGCTACAAGGCACTGTGCGCGGGCCATGTCTTTACCGCAAGAAGTGATTACAGGCCATTTCGCAGAAACAGCTGTAGTCAGTTGCCCTCTAGCTGATAAATGTGTCTATATACTTACGATCATGAATAGCCAACCTCGGAAAGTCACCTTCCGCCTGCGCAAACCTTGCAAGCAGCTCGAGAACACCTTCTTGCTATTTTCAGATATAACTTTGAGCAAGCATCTCGTTCGAGAGATTCAACAGCTACAAGCCGTTTCTTCAAACTCTTTCCTGCCATTGGATGGGAGAAGGAAGGCCTCGAGGCATATGCAAATTTCGCGGTCGATCTTGTTCGCGTCAGGGCTCCTGCATCAGCGAAAAGTACTACTTTGAACATATATCAACGAGTCAACCATTCAATATTACTTCTATTCAGCCTCTTCTCCGCTATACTATATTACGGCCTTGACTGCGCTCTTTGAAAGTATTGCAAAGATCGTGGATCAGCATCAGCCTGTCATCGAAAAGTACTATGGTCCTAGCAAAATGCGAAGTGTCGTCGAGCGCCTATTGCAAGAATGCGACCGTGTCGTAAAGGGAATATTTGATGGGTGGGAGGAAGAACGGTCGATGAAGCGCAAGGTATGCAGCATTTACGTACTTATCCCTCGACTGCGTCTTGAAGGCCGTACCAAGCTTGCAGATATCACGAATAACCCGCCAATACCCATGTTTTCTCCGCCCAGTCGACGCCCACCATCGTCAACCAGTCCTGAAGAAGCCGCTGTCGATCCACGAGAGATTGACAGGGTACTATCCGAGCTCGCGGGCATGGTTGGTCGATGGAGCTTGTTCAGGAAGTTCCTAGTGGAGTCCCTTAGCGTACAGAATTTAGTCCATTGTCCGTTATATGCAATACCTCTAATTCCTTCATTCTACAGGACGACTCCGCGGATTCTGAAGATGCAATTCCCTCTAGTGAGGATCCGTCACCCATTCCAAAGGCACAAGACACAGACTACATCGATTCTACTGAAACCCGCCGACTATTTGATTGGTTAGTGAGTACATACTACGTTCCTTTAGAGGTCTGGTACACTCGGACGACCATTGACAAGGTATACATACAATACCACCTATTCTCATCCACACAATTATCTCATCCACATCATAGGCTCACCGTCTATCTAACACTGATGCAACACAAATGCCGGCTGTGACCACGACGCCTGACGATGTCTTCTACATCCTCAAAATCGTCATTTCACGTCTCCTCTCCACGGGGTCCTCCACCGGAGTGGAACGCACATTTGAGCACCTCAGAGACGTTATGGAGCGCGACTATATAGGCATTATCAAGAAGAAGCTCGACGACGTTTATCGTGTTACAGGTACGGCCGGCCCAACTGCTAGAGGGGATAGAGTAGATAAAGAGAATCGCGCAGCATTTATCGTGAGTTATACCACTGTCGGTGAGCATTTAACACTGATGGGCAGTTTTTGTTTAGATCCTGCTCAATGACCTCGATATATCTTCTTCGCATCTTGAGCGCTTGATGCGTGACCTCAGTGGAAGCCAGACAATAAAGCAACACTTCACTAACGACCAGCAATCTATGGTTAAGGCCCAGATATCAGCCTTCTCTGGTTTTGCTGCCAAGATTCGTTCTACTCTCAGGGTGCGCAGTTTCTTTACAATCAAGTTCAATGAAAAAGTCGTGGGCTCATCAGTACCTCTTCTCCAGCTGGGCATAGAACAAATGTTCAACCAATTGGTGCGGCCCAAGCTACGGACGTTAATACCTGATGTGTACAAAGACATCTCATATGTGTTGGACGACGACTCGTACTCCGCCGCTGAGTATCAGGACGTTGTTCGAAAACGATTCATCAAGGCATGGGAAAGTCTTGTGGATGGCTACAAAGTCGGCTTTCTTGGTTGCCAGGCAGTGCATGTCGTGCTCATCTTCTTAATTAGGAATCGTTTACGGAAGGCAACTATCGGTTGTTCTTTGGGCTTACGCTGGACGTAGTGCTAAGGCCCTGGGAGAAGTTCCTGATGACCCTCAGATTTACAGAGGTATGGGGTTTGAGACGGGAAACGCACAACTGACGTACTTGAATTTCCCCCAGCTTGGTGCCATTCGCTTCGACCGTGATTTACGAAGCATCACTGGATATCTGGCTTCTCAAACTGCCTTTGGAGATGCAAGGGAGAAATTTGTTCGTCTGCAACAGATCTCCACACTATTAAATCTTGATAGTGTACGTTCTCTACCAATTGTCCCTCGAACAATGCTAACATCGGCTATAGGAAGAGGATGTAGATGGATTCTACAACAGCTCTGGTATCACTTGGAAGTTGAGTTCACTTGAGGCGCGAGCAATTGCGGCACTCAAGCTTTAGTTGGTCCATCCCGGATTCATGGTGTGCAGGATACCCTCAATACAGATACATGACGAAAAGTAACTCGACAGCCTCAACCTCGTCGCAGAGCATCTAATCTTGCTTGCAATGCATCTTCGTCTGACATGCTATCACCAGGTAAATCCCCAGTAGGCTTGTCGTCGCCTGATCGCGGTGTGTGTCCATGTTGCCCATGTGACTCTCCCAATGCAACTGGTTGGCGACTCGCGAGAGGTGACGATAGGGTTGCAAGGCCAGTTGGAGCGTCAGTCAACTAACATTTGGCAATCAGAAGAGCTTGCATTCAACGAATTGAAAGGTCCTACCTGTTGTGCCAAACTGACACCTATCTCGTCGAGAACTTCCTTCAAGATCTTGTCGCCTTCTTCCTCCTCATCTTCTTCCTCGTCCATGACTTCATCCACTGCATCTGACATCATATCCTCCTTCATGTCCATCATTGAGCTCTCCTTCTCAAAATCGTTCATAATCTTTTGAATCCCTGGCAAATTCAAACCGCGATTCATGGCAGCCATCGCCTTTCAATATCATGTTAGCCAGTAGGCAGAGATTATACACTTCACATACCCGGGTGGCCCCTCGCATAGCGTCGGCCATCTGCTGGTTACTCCTTAGCGTTTGTATTCGTAGACCAACAGCTTGGAGCTGGGTTCTCATTTGGTAGAACTTCTGGACGTAACGCCGAGTTCTAACAAGGTCTTTGGCCATCACTTTACAAGCATTCTACTCACGGTCAGTGGTAGCTAGACTTGTACTCGCAAGAACCTACCATTTGTCCGGCCTTTGCGCTCTTCTTGATGTCCATTATGAGCTTCTTTTCGCTCTGCTCGAGTTTACCGCGCTCTCGGTCAAGCTCCCGTTGCGCTTTGGTCAGAGAGCGTTGATGTTGACGCAGGCGCTCCGCAGGAGTGACGGTGCGCCCGAAGAGAGTTTCCTAGATATCGAGGATTATCAGAGGCCACAGCAAGCATGTTATAACGGCGTACAATGATATTCATGGTGGAGTGGGGAGAAAGAGATCATAGCGCTGTAGTCACGGACAACATCTGATCGCGTTGTTGTTGTGCCTATGTAATTGTCCGTCCCAGAACTTGAACACCGACCACGATGTCTGATGCTCTCCTCCACGTCGGCACACAATGTTCTTATTCATCTTGTAAAGAGATTGATTTTTTGCCTATCATCTGCAAGTGCAACTATTACTTCTGCAGGAGCCATATCTCTCCAGACGTTCATGAATGTTCTGTCGATCTCACCTCCAAGAACTCAACTCAACTGCCTTTCGACAAATTGCAACGTTGCGCTGTGGAACTCTGCGAGAAACCTAGCCTTAACACTTCCAATGGCGGCCAGGGATCTGTTCCTACGTGCTCCCAATGCCAACAATCCTTTTGTGCTGAGTAACTTCCGTTCCTTGCCAACCCCATCCTTTCTGTTGACTTGGTCAATCAAGTCATCGGTATCCCGATACCCACACATGCCTCGTTCAAGGAAGTTCATCTACGGAGAAGAAGAGCACCGCTGCTCGTGCTCTTTTAGCCAAGAATTTCCCCGCATCGTCCAGCAAGAAGCTCGCGTCTCGTTCGCCACGCCCAAATACAATTCCGACCGACCCGGTCAAACTTGCCCAATATCGCAAAGTGGAGCTAATGAAAATGCGGCACCGCGCCATTCCTGGGGACGCAAAGGATCGTCCGTCGTCTGCATCATTAGACCAGCGACTACACGTCAAGGTAAGGACGGGTGAAGGCACCGAGAAAATCTTTTGGTTCCGAAAGGTACGTATGGAATCATCATCGTACCGGTGAAATTTGAACCGCTCATAAATAGCGTCCAGACGATGACTGTTGGCAGAGTTCTGGATTGTCTTGCGTCCCATTTCGGAATCAGATCTTCCGACTCATCTGTGCGTGTACATCTTTCCATCATCTATGCACCTATGCTCATATTAGTCTTTATGATACATTCAATTCAGCGTCTTGAATTACTAAAAGTCTTGGATGACTGTGATGAACAGGTGCTACGCAACGATAGGGCGATCGTTGACGAGGTAGAAGAAGGCGAAACACTGGCAGTGCGCTATGTCACACTACCTCCGTGACCACACTGGTTGTTGTTGGATTTGTCTATAAATGTGGGATAACCTTTGAATATAGCAATGCGAGTAAGGTTGTAATCCAGCAGTGCGGGGTATACTATAAAGACGACGACAAAAAACATTCCGAGAGCAAGAGAGATCCACTATGAAACCAGCGCCGCGAGGCGTCTCAAGTGTGACACATTAAGATATGCAGGGACGTAGGTCTCCAGGCCCGACACTTCGCGGGGGAGAGGGAGTTCGTAAGGACCTACTTCCTCCGACTCAGGAGAAAGAAGTAGGTGGTCATTTCGGTCATTAGCTTGCACGCGTGATGCGACAACGCGCAAGATTTCAGGAGAAATGGGATTCTGTTCAAGATCAAGTCAGACTTCTTTCTGCAGAGGTCTGCATTCGATGACCAACCTCATAATCTGCGACGTAATAGTTTGTGCACATGCGTTGAATTTGCATTGGACTTAGCATCCAGCAAACGTCGTAAATGATTTCAATGTCTGCAGGTGTGGCCTAGAGAAGACGGCGTCAGCTTGTGGGATTCAACCGCGTGCACTTTTCTTTATCTTCACCTTCTTCAATTGCAGCAACTTGGTGGCCTGCATCAAGTGCTCAAGTTGGAGCGTACCCTCAGGCATGTCATGTGATTTACACCACTCCTCTATACGAGTGATGTTGTATTGGATTTGCATAGCTGTAGAACGGCCGAATCAGATCAATGGACCTGTTTTAGAGAAGTCCAAGGACTAACCCCGCTTCCAGGAAGAGAAGTTGCGCCGCATCAAAAGGTCATTGAAACTCGTGACACCAATGAGCTTGAGGAGCTCGGTAACGACCTGGTGTACAACCGACTCCTCCATGTAATAGCTCTTCAAGCTCTTCCATACCTTGTTCAGCAAGTTCAAGATGTCGTCCATGCTGAATGCCGGTTGACTGTTCGCGTTAAGGATGCGGTTGAACAAACGACCTCCGCCATCGCTGGTAGTGAAGCCCGGCAATGATTGACTCTCGATCAAGGCTGGAATGACCATTTTCGATAACTTCTTCTTTGTTTCCAGCATCCACGTATGGTAGATGTTGTACTCCAAACTGTCAAGATCGTGTTTGACCACGGAGACGAGGCGCTCGTAGTCATTCCAATCGAAAGGCCGCACAGCATATTCTTCGCCTGGGCCGATACCCTGAAGCATGTCGCTTTCGGCCACACATATGAAGGAAAGCATCTCGTGGACGTTCGACAACCAGAAGATACCAGGGACGATAGCTTCCTCACCAGTGAACGACTATACCAAAGATGAACACCGCATCCTCGGATATGTATTGAGAGGGACGTACCATGACATGAGCTTGGATGGTTTGCATCACGTTTGCCAAAAATCGCTCGCTTTCTTGAATGAGGCCGTACTTCCACATCTCATTGGTAACCAGACTGATGAGATTGGCGGGGAAAAGGATCTCCTTAACGGCGGACGGATGCGTCAAGCTTGGCGCAGGAATCTTGAGACCACGGATCAGGCCATCCAAAACATCCTCGTCCAGGCGTTTTACGTCCTGCATGAGACGGATCTTTTCTTCTGCTGGATCATCGTAATCACGAATATCGGGGAGGCCATTCCTGAAGCGGAAGTTGTCTTCACCGTTGTACGCGACCGAAACAGCACGAGGATTCATTGCTTGGCTCTTCTTGACGTCAAACATGATTTCATCTGTCGACGTGCGGTAATCCGAAGGTCCAAGGGAGAATACACCAGCTGAACTATGCCGCCGTTGGTGTCTGTTGTGAGAGGCCCCACCGTGTGCATTTCCATTTGCATTTCCGTTGGTCTCTCCCAAGCGCAAAGCAGGTGCAAAGGTGGGCGAGAGAGGGGGATCGTGGCGTGCACCGCGTGTCAAGGCGTTGAGAGCGTTGGAACGGTTCAGTTGTTCCCGGAGACTGCTGACTTCGTTCTTGAGCGTCATGATCACCGAGTTGTCCTCCTGGTTACGTGCAGGAGCCGCGTCGATGGCGCGATGTTGCGTTTCAAGTTGAGCGGCTTGACGAATCAAATCATCAGTCAACTTTTGTATGACCTCTTCTTTCTCCGCTGCTTTGGCGATGGCCTCCTCCAGTCGCTTTTCAGCATCGGCTTTGGCCAATAACAATTCGTCACGACGAGATAGCTCGGCCTCCGTGGCCTGTAGTGACGCCTGGAACTGCTTCGCACGCGCATCTGACTCCTCGTGACGGTTGATCCACTGTTGTAATTGCTGCTCCAGCTCCGAAAGTTGAGCCTGCAATTCCTTCTTCTCCGCAGTCCGCTTCTGAAGAGTCTGGGTAAGCTCCACAACTTTGTTCTCCAGTTTGTATGATATCTCTTTGAATTTAGAGACGGAACGCGCTTCAGCTTTAAGAGTTTTCAACTCCCTGCGAGCAATACGACGTCGAATGCAAGACTGAAGATAAACAACATGCCTGACGTCAGACTGGACCGCGCTGCGTGCAGACCTAAAAAGATGGTATCAGGACGCGGTTCATGACATGTAGTATAGCACGTACACGCCACGGAAAAGAGATTGAAGAAGGACTGCGGCACGAGTGTTTCTCTCGCGGACATAGAATTGTCGAGCCTGCGCACCGCGAACGCCTGCCAACTGTGTCAGTCTCGTTCCTTTGATTTGCCTTTGATTTGCGACTCACGGCTCTGGAAGAGGGTAATTGCCCTTTTGGCATCCAGGAAATGCTTCCTCTGAATAAAACGCCTAATTCCGGTTTGGATACGGATTGCAGAAACTTCGCGTCGTATTGACTGCACGACCCTCTTGGCTTGAATGCCCCTCCACCACGTTTGGATTTTTATCGTCGCTCGTCGGAGAGCTTGATACTTCTTGACCGCCATGCGCCTGCGCATATTCTTCTGTACAACAGTGATCATTGTGTTTAGCCGATCAGAGCGAAGGGATTCGAGCGCGGCCAGCATGCCAGCCCTAAAGAAAATTTTGGTTAGGCCGTTTTGATACATGTCTGGATCAGCAATAGTCTTTTCGAGAATGGTGGAGCAAAGACGTCTGAGATCCATAGCCTGGATCATAGGCTGCCAGTCTGACGAGGGAACCAGCATATAGTAACTGGCAGGAAGTAAGCGTGCAGCATATAAATGGTGGTTGAGTTCGCATACCGCTCTGCAAACTCTTCGTATACCCAGCGTGTAGGATATCCAGCGCAACTTATCCTAATTGTTTCAAGAACACCACAGGCTCGAAGCTGACCCAGAACCTGCTGAGGCTGGAACTCCCATGGTTTTTTCTGTTCATTTGGTTTGATGCAACGGATATAGTGTACGTTCGTAACACTGAGGGTATCCATGAGGGTGATCAGGGAAGCCTTGAATATAGATCCTTGGGTGGGCTTCTTCCCCATAGCGCCCGGTTTCTTCGAGGCGGTGCTAGTAAGAGAACTCTGAGCAAGCAAAGACTGCCGCCCAGGGTCTGGAATGACAGATGAACGGCGCGACCCTGCGCTCCCGGAATCAGAGAAAGTAGGGGTGGCAGGATGTGGACTGTCGGGAGACTTCGTGGAGTTAAGAGCTGCGTCAAGAACCTCCTTAAGGAAGGGATTCTTTGTGGACGCAAGAAGAGCCATGTGCTCGTCTGGAACTGTGTCTCTATTCTTCTCTAGGAACCCCTCCACTTCGTACGTGACATCTAAAGCGTAGTGCGCAATTGTGAATGCCGAATTGCCGAACCGTGGTTTCTTGTAAATGGTTTTGAACTCGACTTTTGGGAGAAGCTGAGTGTTTAGCTTTTGGAGTAAAGAGGCATCGCTCCCAGAAGGGAGGCGCGACTCTTCGTCCAAGAGAGCCAACACGCCCAACTTCCCTTCGATGACATCAATGCAGGGCTGATTGTCCGAAAAGTCGATGAATGTCCAGTTAATTTCCTCCTTGACATATTCCTCTTGCTCAAGCTTGAAGACATGTGAATTGAACTGCAAAGGAAGGATTAGCTTCATTCATCTCGCTGGAAAGGCACACAATACCTCCTGTTGCAGTTTCTCATTGGCATAGTTGATGCTAAATTGTTCGAATGAGTTCTATAAAACCATCAGCAGTGCCTCCATGAGATAAAAAGAGATAACAACCTTTTGGAAGTGCTCGAATCCATAAATGTCTAATACGCCGATGAACATTTCAGCGCGCTCGGCAGCATCGCCGTTTTCGCCAGCCAGACTCTCGTTCACGATTGCAACTAGCCACTCAAAGATGCAAGCATATACGAACTTGGCCACACTGTCCCGAACCACCGTAGCCTGAGCTGCATTAAGAGACGTGATGATTTTCTCCGACCGTGTCGTGATTTGCTTTTTGATCGTCCACTTCTTAAATTCCGCGAGATTGACACCCAGAAATCTCGTAGCCAGCAATAGGGCTGGGTCGTTATCTTCGAGGGATGCATCGGAACGAAGCTGAGTGATCTTGACATTTCCGAGGTGCAAGAGAGCAGCCAACAGACGGAACACCGCCCACTGTTTTTCCACACTGATACCGACCGTAGAGAGCGCCTGCTGAGTCGCTCGGAATTCCTCGCCGTCGTCTACCCCAGCAATTGGAGTAGAAGTCGGCCCTCCCTGCTTCAAAAAGAGGAACTTTGTGATATCTGTGTCAAGTCCCAGATCTTTACGTTCCTTCAAGGGTGCACCGGCACATAATTGATAGAAGATATGGTAGTTGCGCTCTGTTAGCGGCTGGAAAACGATGCGCGATCTTTCCAGAAGATATGTGCGAATGCGTGCACCAACAATGTCCTGCTTTCCGTCGAAAAGGATCTGGAGAAAACCGATCAACCTAGGACCTGAATACGCAACGAAGCACATACTTGAATATATTTGCCGAATCGGGACGAATTGTCATTCCGGGTGGTTTTGGCATTACCGAACGCTTCAAGAATGGGGTTTGTCGCGAGAATCTGACGCTCGATTTCACTCGAATCATCTAACGAAAATTTTGTCTTCGCTTTTGAGGTAACATCAGGAGAAGGAGGGTTCACGGAGGCGAGGTACCGCATGATGAATTTAGCCTGCGCCAGGAGTTACACATATCATATAGGGAGAAGAGCTCGAAAACCTTACGGATTCAGTTTTTCCCGCACCACTAAGTGCGAGTTAAGAGAGGCAACGTGGACGTTGTGCAAGGTAATAACTCACCTTTCTCCAGAAACAATGATAGTTTGGCCCATGCCCTCCTTCCTCATCGCCGTATACGCGTCTTCTGCGATCGCAAATAAATGGGGCTCAAGCTCCCCTCTCCGCCGTCCACTGTAGGCTTGAATGATTTCGGGGCCATAGAGTGTGACGCGTTGGAAAGGATTGACAGCAATGAGTACAATTCCGCTGTACGTATAGATACTGTGCTGGGCATAGCGGTTGCGGATCGTATGAAGCACTACGTGGAATGAGTTACTGATTCACTGGTAAGATGATGACGCGCACGCACCCGATGGTTCATTGAGATGAGAGAGGGTTGCCAAATCATCGGCGGTTTCTAGTAGTGGAGGATTCCGCAGGGGGGGAAGACCCTCCTTTCCATCTTTAATATCCTTACCAGTTGTCGTTATAGTTATTTCCTGCAACAAAAAGACAACATCAGTTGTGTCCAAAGGACAGGGAGCAATATCAAAATAACCTTGCCGCGTTCGTCAATGAAGACGAGCTTTATGGCATCGCCTGAACCCTTTGTGGCTGAGACGACCTCCGCTGATATCCAAGCTAGATCCTTGTCCTCGAACCATACCCGGGTTCCTTTGCTGTATATGTTTTCCGCCATCCCGGTGGAATAGAGACAGGAGGAGGCGAATGTTGTGTGTTGTGCTCTATTATTCGGCGACCAAATTCACATCATAACAACAGGGTCTACCTATATTGCCGAGACCAATAAGTGAAGGCCGACTCATTTGTACCTTTCACGTTGAATCCACGTCTATCCACGTCCCAAAATTCACCGGATTATTGGCGTATCAATGTTCTCTTGTCGTTGACATGTATCAATTGCTCTGGAACTTCTTTTCCTCAAGGCGAGTCGTGGCTCGGCTCTTGTCAACCATTCTCTGTTCTGTTTTCGTGGTTCTTCGGCCGTTTTCGAATTTTGGCGGCCCATCTGCATATCTCGCGTTGACAGTAAAGGAGCTCGGGTTCTCGGTGCAGGACAGTCTTCCCCAGCAGCTGGAAGCAACCGTCTTACATCTCGCAGGCGGTATAACGAGTATTGGCATATCAGTACTTGGGATGTACCTTGCGAATCTTGCACATGCAAGTGGGAAGTCAGTCATCGCGCGTCTCGTCCCTGCCCTTTTTCTTGCCGTCATATGTTTTACTGGTAAAGACCCTTGTTTTTTTTTTCAGGCTATAAAATGACCAACTCACGGCACGAATTACAGGGGGTTGGCTCAAGAGCCGACTGCCACGATTGACGTTGACCAGTCGTATCATCTGCTTCACTGCTATATGGTTGTTAACCACCGATGCCGGCGTGACACAGGTAGATATTTACTTCATCCGTCGACAAGGTATCTAATCGCATCTCAGCACATCTGGAATCAAGCGAGCCAATTCCTCTGGGTCATCCTAACTGCGGCTGTCACAACCCTCTTTTCTTCCATGTTATTGCTGAGATGGTCATCCACCCAGTTCGCGCGTGATGTCGCGACTTGCTTTTCAAAGTTGCACGCGTGCCTCCTACACCACCTCGGCGAAGCATTTTCAGAAATACAACCAACTGTCCTTAGTGCTGGTATTCACGAGGAGCTATTACGACCATCAGTCGCATTGAATCCTGTATACCAGCAAGCTGCGTTTGAGCTCCGAATTGGTCGTCATAGTGGTAAGAAGAAGCCTTGCCTTTTCTTTTTCTTTTTCACTCAGCAATACATTCAGTTAAATCTCTGAAGCCCTTTATTGGAACTATCGAGGCCTGTCTGTCTATCTGGTCCATAAATCTATGTCATTTACTTTCGTTTCAATTTTAGCACCTACGACGAGAACTTACTTGGGGAATGTCGTTTCCTCAGCAGTCGCAGTTGACTGGGCATGAAAGTGATGTGATAAAGGCTTTCTACCACCCCGCTCTTGAACTTGGGTGTGCTTTGCTGGACTCTCTGAAGGCCATGGAGCAGATTATCATTGGGTGTTTTGACCGCTCGCTCCCACCTGCACGAGTTCGATTGCAGAAGCAAGATATGTTTGCCGCAAAAGGCCGATTGACAGCTGCCTGGATTGCAGCCCGAAAGGAGCTTCGATCTGCTTGTGATAGTTGGGAAAAGCGACAGCGCTTGGCTGACGAACACGTCGGGATTCCATCCAAAATATTCGATCTATGTTCGTTCATGATATCCTTGCTTCAGGTACAAGACTATGTCTTGACTTCATGTGAGTAAACTTGCAAACTCATGGTTCTCCACTTAGATGGCTCGTGATGTTCGGAATGCATTGAGTGTGACGGAAAACATCTTGGCTTTACATGCCGTCTCGAGCTTACGATTGTGGCACCCCAGATTTTCCCTGGCTTGGCTTGGTGTAATACCAAGCACCATCATACTCGAAGAACGTGGCGTATTTGTTGGCGAGGCAATTCGAGAGCCAGCCACCACGCTCTCTCAAGACGAAGTTCTCCAGGGAATCGCAGAGACATCCGAATCAGTCCCTCCCCAGATATTGGAGAAAACTTTGCATGCATGGCAAGGCAAACCATTTAGTGCAGAATGGTTCCTTTCCATTGCGTACTACTGTTGGAACAATCCTCGGATTCTCAAAGGTCGCTTGATATTGTCTCGTTGCCTCAGATCTGCGGAACATTCTCCACATTTGCGACATGCCTTTAAGAATGCCGCTGGTATTTCAATCCTGAGTATTCCGGCATTTCTACCCTCCAGTTCACCAGGTCAATCGCACTTGCTGTCACAGGCATGTTTCCAGTGCTTAAGTATGCTTTGCATGTACACTTACAGGATACATCTGGTTCAAAACCTACTATGGCCAGTGGATGCTAATTTCCTTTTTGTGGGTTCTTGAAACTAACACCGGTGCAACGGTAAGCGCTGATAATATTACTGCATTATTACTCCGGCTGATCTTATTCTGCTAATAGTGGCGCGTTGCGTACCTGCGGCTCGTAATATTTCTCGCTGCGTTATCAAATCCGTCAATTGACCCTTCTGTAGTCGGGAACTCTACTGGGCGCACTTTATGCCTACATCGTTAGTCTTGATGATTCTCGTGGTCCATACACAACTGATCTCGATACAGGCTTCACTTATATGTCGAACAAACCCATACGCATTGGTCGTCATGGCCTCGGTGTGTGGAAATTTTCCGCGTATGGGTGCTTTCATTAAACTAGTTGCTCATAGTTTGCCGACCTTCCTATCTCATACTTTGTTACCAACACAACATTCCCATCCCTTGGAATAGTCGCGTGCGTTTTCGGTTCTTTGCATGCGATTTGATAGCTAACCTCATCTTACTATGTCAGTTCTGTAACTTTGCCTCCCATTCTTTTTTCAGCGTACTTCAACACTAACATCACCATGTCAAGCGGCAGTAAGTAGCCTTTAATTTTGTGGATACAATCTAATGCAGGACTTGTGTCTCAGCTATCGCCGTCTTCCGAGGCGCAATGATCATGGCAGGTATAGTTGCAGCTCTACTGATGAATAGCCTACTTTTCCCTCGTCATTGTCGGGTTCGTCCACCTTTTCTTCCCTGACCGACAGGTACTATAGACCCCACCCAGGTTTTGTTCTTGGATACTACATGCGACATACTTGGCCTCTTCAGCAAGCTCTACATGGGATTAAGCCGGTAAGCATATTAACACACAAGCCAATGTGCGCTCGGTAATCATTCACATACTACGCAGCGATCTCTTTCACCGGTCACAAGCATCCTCGGCTATTGCAAAGCATAGGTCCATGAAACTTGAAATGGACATCCGCCAGCTATTACATCGTACGTGGCCTTTGCCTCGCACCTGTTTCAGGCCCAAGGACAGTCTTACTTTCTGCATTCCACACCGCCTTATCCTTTCACCGTTTCTATAGGCACGACTATACTTATAACCACCATGGATGACGAATTAAGTCTCATTCCAGTTTGTGGCGATCTTTTTTTTTTTTAACCTCACGCGAGATAAATCTCAGTACCTCTATAGAAACCCATGCGGTGCTACCGCAAGATAGTCGTAGTGCTGCAAAAACTCCTAGATCTATTAACAGGTATAAGAAAAATTAGAGAAAACATTCCCCGAAAGGAGACTGTGGAAGCCGTCATCCCACAGCGCCGCGAGATGGCAAGCGCATCTCCCTCCATTCAGCGATTCCTCTAATTTTGATCTATTCCAAAGATGTCCTGCGTCTGCGTATCATTTTTCGCATGTGAACAAGCGTTCCGATCACGGCAACCCCTCCCCCAATTCCTTCCGTCCGTCCGGAAAGCCCTTCACACACTCGAGCGCGATATGGGACAACACATCGCTGCATCGCAGCGGGAGACAACCGCCTCTCTCGGCTTGCCCATTGTCTACTCATTTGCGGAAATCAATCTCTTGCGCGATCTTGTGGACATGATCGAAGAGCTGCTTCACTTAACGAGGCAGCTTTTTGGTACCTCGTCGTGGTTCAGTCCCACGTCACTCGACAGTGCCATTGTGCTTACCTTGCACGAGGAGCCTGGCTCTGTAACAGAAATTTGATTTATGGACTCTGTTTTGATCGTAGAAATGATAAAGACCATAGAGAAGAAAGGGGCAAGTCCCGTAATGCGCCACAGAGATCCAGTACATACTTAGATGATAGATCATCAGATTTAGAAGGCATTGGATGCTAAAAACAGAACACACTCAGCCGTATTTTACTGATACTGCTCTTCATATACATAATACATTTACCCTCCTATGTTCTCCTGAAGGATAATACGAGTTTAGTGTGCAGTGTGAGCACTGAACACGCTGGACAGGAGACCTTGTGACTGGAGGAATCTATCACCTGACCTCGGCGCGTCGCGTCTAGTTTCCCAGAACGGACCCGAAGGCAAATAACAGGCCATCTTGCGGTTAAGTTGTATTTCACTATGAATTCCGTGTGCTAAATCGCATCGATACTGGTGCAAGTTACAAATTGTCAGCCACCTACAGTATGGATCGTAAGTATCGCATGGAACCATGAAGACGTTCTGATACTAGATATTCACCTCCCTTCAATCGAGAGTCACCGAGTCACCCTTATTATCCCAAACATATACGACCTACATGCATCATATTGCAGTTGCACCACGTAAGTCACTTCTCTGTCAAAGGCCCAAAAATTATTACCCTAACAAGCGGCCTGCCTTCAGTAGCAATCCTCTCTCTCGTCATGGTCGCGCTCGTCATCCTCACCATCGCCGGCGTTGTCCTTGTTTCCAAACTCTTGCACTCCTCACATCACAGTGACACCCACGACTCCGAGTCCGTTTCCCGTATGCGTCGCCGCCGCATGGGCAGCCACGCGCGGCGCAGCTCCCTCACCGAGTGGATGACCGCTTCCGACTCCAGTGGTTCCGAGATCTCGGTACTGGAGGTGTCTCCATCGCACCCGAAGATCTTTGGAAGTTCCGAGGCAAAAGGCGAGCCGGTGCAAGTGATGGTGACGCCTCCGACACCTGCGAAGCAGGAGCGTTGGGCGCCCTGCATCCAGGAAAAAGACAAGATCTGAAAGTCGACAAGACGAATTCCAAGCATGCTATTATTCTGTCTCGCAGACAAGAGACGGATTTTTTTCGACGACGCAGACCAGTACGAGGTTGTGATCAGGGTAGTGTGTGTGTAATGTACACAAGATAAAGATCCAGATTGCGCAAATATGGCCATGAAATACGATGGGCAAGAGAAATAAGGTGAAATGTCGTGAAAGAATACGTATCAATAAAAAAGCATGCATGGGTAACCTAGCCATGGATGCAAAATGAGAAGACCGTAGACTAGTACGGAAGAAAGAGCGTGTATGCATGACGGAGATGCTAGAGCGATATGGAAAGATGAATAAAACGCGATAACAAGACGATGGAAATATCTCAAAACCTATCCGCATCAAATGACAAGGCCTCGAAGTGCAATGAATCAAGCCTCATCTCGAAACTAATGTCCTCCTGCTCAAGAGCGACTGGCTCACGCTCGCGCTTCTGAGCGAATGGGCTGCTGCTGTCGATGTCCAGAAGATGAAGCTGTAGCTGATATGCTGGAAGAGGCGCAGCTTCATCGGTGGGAGTATCTGGGCCTGAGGACGACGACGCCGTGGAAGGTCCAGTCGAGTCGCGGGACATGCTCGGTGAAGCAGATTCCGATGAGTCGGTATCAGCGGGGAAGGAAAAGAGCCGTTGTAGGCTCAACATGGAGAATCGACGTCTATTAGAGAACGTCTGGGCCGAGGAAGTGGGTGAAGTACTCCGCGCATCTACGTGGACGAAATCCTGAGTGTAGACAGTAGAGTTTCCAGGGTCAGCGGCAGGTGGGCTGTGATCCAGGGACGAAGACCCCCATTCTTCCTCTTGACGTGATCTTGGCGGAGCGTGCACTGCGTCAAAAGAAGATACAGACGAATGTGATTGAAGGGTTGTAGCGGGTGGAAAGAATTGCGAGAAGATGGCCGATCCACGGCGCGACATACTTGGGGATTTATTTCGTGGTGGAGGCTCCGCTGCTGCTGCTGCAGTGAAAGGTTTCGAGGGAAATATATCTTGCACCCGAGGTTTAGAGCGTAATGAGCCTTTGCCAACATTCTTTATGGACCGAAATGCTTTTGAGGCCCTGGATTTGAGTGACTTGGAGTGCTTTGCTGGCGGTGTGGGTGCGCGTGCCTGGGCTTCGCGTTCGTGAGGATGTCGTCTCACTTTCACCACCTCCACGATTTCGGAATCGTTGCCTACGCCACTGCTTCTGCTTCTGCCTCTCGTGTATGGCCGCTCCTGACCATAGTCCACTTCCATTTCATCTTCCGAGTCATAGTTTTCATCCTCCATCATGAAGTCTGTTATTGACCGAGGCTCGAGAATTTTTCTCGGCATGATGACCGAATTGTGAGCGCCAAATGGGCCAACGAAGTCACGGTGGAACACCGGGGCTTCTGTTTCGGTTTGGAACATGCTGAGTGCGGTGTCGAGTAAATGGAGGTTGGGGCTGGTGGACAAGACTCGGGGAGGTGCCTCGGCAGCATCGAAGCAACACCAAGTAGGTGTCTTGTCCTCCTCGGGGGGAATAACGAAGACATTGGGCATCTGGAGCGACGGTGAAGTTGGAGGAGCCTTGTCATGACATGAATGTGGATTTGGAGAAAGGAGCGTGGATGCCATGGTGGCGAGAACGGAGAATCCAGCGCACGTCGTTTCAACTGCCCAATTTCATGTCAGCCATGTCACGTGCTCGCGTCTCCACCTCACATTGACCAGTGACCATGAAGCTGGGATGCCTGCTGTTCCTCTCTCTTGCGCACCAGGTCCTATCCAAGGACGCAAATGACTCCCTTCTATGGGGACCCTACAGGCCGAACTTGTATTTTGGTCTTAGGCCACGTATTCCCCAATCTCTTATGACCGGTCTTATGTGGTTTGGCACCCATGATTACCAGTCGATCAGCAGTGCGTAAAGGCCTCAATTTTGCTTCGAATTATGCCTGAGATGCATATCCGTCAAGAAACGCGTCATACCTGTGAACAAGGAGATAAGCTAGACAGCTACAGCTGGACGGAGTATGACACACGGGAGGGCGGTGTGCAGGTCATACAGGACAGTTCTAACAACGTCAAGATCACCACGGAGTTTCTCAAGATCCCAGGAGGTGCTCACGGTGGCAGCTGGGCTGCCCGAATTAAGGGGGAACCTATCAAACCCGGTGCGTCATCAACTATCTTAGCAAACAGCCAGCGCCAGTGACACAAGACTGTAGATGTACCATCACGTATTTCCACAATCTTCTATTTCGGTCTTGAAGGGCTTGGTTTCCTTGAGATGGAGACAGATGAGAATGACAGTGTAAGAGAAGCATTCTGTCACTGTCATTTAATAACACAATCCCTTTCCAGGGAATCAAAGGTGAATTCAAGCTTGTCGGATCGACACCAGAGTTGGATGATTTTGTTATTCGGGTTATCGATGGTAACTCAGCTGGTCGACTATTTATGCTCCCAACTGAACCGTCTTAGACCCCAGCAACAAGGCCGTCACCCATGGACCTCACTCTGCAGATTTTGAGGAACGCATCGGCAGGACTCACTTTGTTGGCCAACCCATTCCTTCCGGAAACGTCTGGCAAGCCAAAGGTGAGGCATGACGCTTCTTATGAGCATTTATTTCTCAACACATTGAAGCACAGACTCTATCCTCAAGTCACTAATAGACCGTGCACGCGAAGTCGTTGCACCCTATCAAGACCCAGCTGCCGGACCCCCCGATCCGTCATTCGTCCTTCAACTGCCTGACGAGGTTTACACGGGAAGTAACCTGTTCGCTGTCCAGAAACTTTTCGACGGAGCATTCCAATTCGACGTATTCTTCGAGAGTGGGAGCTCCAAACAAAAGCTCAGCCGTGCGTCTGCTTCTTGCATCATGCATCCTCGCGCCTAATCACTGGAGACCATAGCATCCATCCTTGATCAAGGTATTCCAGCGCTAGTCGCGTCATACGGGCGCCGTTTCCAGTCGGTCTTCCCTTACCCCTTGGATTACCCAAAAGAGAAACAACAGCGTCTGGAAGCATTTTCCAAGGCCATCACATCAAATCTTGTTGCAGGCGTAGGCTACTTCTACGGAACGTCCATCGTCGATCGAAAGTTTTCATACGAATGGGATGAAGATGAGGATTTCCTCCAGTCGGGCAGTGATGACGGGGATAGCGATGCGGTTCAAAAAGGTCCAAGGCTGACTGAACCCAGAGCGTTGTTAACAGCAACCCCAAGTCGCAGCTTCTTCCCGAGAGGCTTTTATTGGTACGCGAATTCCTTTGAGGATAATTCCTAGCATGAATCCTTTGTAGGGATGAGGGATTCCACTTGCTGCACATCGGTCAATGGGACAACGACTTCAGGTATTCTATTCCGCAAGCAACTTCAGCCTTTCCAATATCTTGATCATATCTTACTCTTTCCAGCCTCGAAATCCTAAAGGATTGGATCAATCTGATCGACGATGACGGATGGGTAGCACGCGAACAAATCCTCGGTGAAGAAGCGCGGAGCAAAGTCAGTCCAGCATCCCCGATCCATATTCCTAGTCATCATTGACACCTCCAGGTCCCGGCAGAGTTCCAAACTCAAGTCCCTAACTACGCAAATCCGCCAACGCTCACCATGGCCGTCACAGCCTTCATTGCCCGCCTCAAAGCCTCCGGCCCTTCCTCCCATGACCTTGGGTTCGATCCAGTACTGGGTGGCGGTGCCGTCCAAGTTCCTATCGCTCCCGCCGGTTCCTCATCACATTCAAACACTGCAACCGGGAGCCACTACCTCGAAGATCCCGAGCTCGCCTTATCCTTCCTTAAGTCCATCTACAAGCCCCTCAAGCGGCACTACGACTGGTTCCGCCGGACACAGCGTGGGCAGATCAAGCAGTATTCGCGTGTGGCCCGGTCGCGGACGGAGGCGTATCGATGGCGTGGCAGGTCTGAAAAACATGTCCTGACTAGTGGGATGGACGACTATCCAAGGGGTCCTCCGCATGCCGGGGAACTGCACTTAGATTTGATCTCGTGGATGGCGTTCTTTACTAGGACCATGAAAGAGATTTCTGGGTTTATTGGGGAGTTGGACGACGAGATCACTTTTGGTCAGATCGAGACAGGCATCCTGGGAAATATCGACGGTGCATGGTTTTCTCCTTGCAACGCTCTTTTCTTTGATTAATTTACTTCGTATATCCCCAGATCTTCATTGGAATGAAGAACAAAAAATGTATTGTGATGTCAATGTCAACGACGAAGGTGCATAAAGTCCCATTTGCCTTTCATTGCTTATTTACACACGAACCTCGCCAGATGAATCTTACCATGTCTGCCACAAAGGCTATCTCTCCCTCTTTCCTTTCCTACTTTCCCTCCTCCCTCCCTCCGCCCCACAGCTGGGGCACATCCTCGACCTCTTGCGCGATCCTAATCACCTGTGGTCACCATACGGCCTGCGCAGCCTTTCTGCATCCCATCCCGAATTCGGTCAAGGTGAAAACTATTGGAAGGGCCCGATCTGGGTTCAGATGAACTACCTGGCTTTGGCAGCGCTACACAAGGTAGTAACATTATTTTAACATTCCAATACTGTACTGTCCTGATTGTGGATGTGACAGACTTATGCGGCTCAGCCTGGCCCTTACCAGACGAGGGCAAAGGAGATATACCACGAATTGAGGAAGAATGTGGTGGATAATGTGTTCAAGGAATACGAACGGACTGGGTATGTCTGGGAACAGTATGATGCTACCACTGGTGAGGGCAAGAGAAGGTCAGCTATTGAACACATACTAAGGAACTTTGAGACTGATGCGAACGCGGTGTAGTCACCCATTCACTGGCTGGACATCGTTGACTGCTCTAAGTAGGCCAAACCATTCACTGTCAACCCACACACTCGTTCATGCCTCTTTTAGTTCTCGCAGAAAAGTACTAAAATTCTATGTCGAGGAAAACATGTATCATCAATCTTGTTCTTGGTCAAAATCCTCGTCTGCGCAACATTGAAACCGGATTTAAGATACCAAACATTACTGATGATGATACAGCTACAATACTTCAAAGAGAGACTGAGTGTTTCAAAACACAATTTCCGAATCACATCATCAAGAAACGATTACCATTTTGCGAATGGAAGACTTCATACTTCCTTCCCCGTTAAACCTTGCACAGCGTTATGACCCGTGGCCATGCCTTGTCCGACGCCATGACTAGGACCATCCCTTGCACAACCCTCGCTCTCTCAGGCCCACCCTCACTGGAAGGGCCACCCGTTGACCGTATTCCTGGACCATTGCCAACCACGCTGCTTCTTGTGTATGAACTGGTGCTGCCTCTATTCCCACCTGTAGGACGGAACATTGTCGCATCTCCAGATGCGCCGCCGTATGCTTCGCCTCGGTCCCATCCTCACCCGCCCTCCCTCGTGAACGGCAAGCTTAAGTCGGCCGTACATTCTTGCGCGGGCTGATACGTGTAGAACGGACCTGCACCTTCGGGAAGGCAGGGTACGCAGTGAAGGAGTGACGTGCTTCGAGAAAGCAACAAATGATTAAACCTGAAGTCCAAGATCGCAGCGAAGGTTTGCCGGAAAGCAACGAGAGAACATACCATTCCGATAATGGCACCTGCCACTACGTCATACCAGTTATGGACTAGCAGAGGTACTCAGGACAGTCATCTTCGAAGGATAATATGATACCACTAACATTCATCAACAATTGAAGCCCCACCAATTAAAGTTGCGCCGAGGATGGGGCAGAACATCAGGATCATATTCCAGTATGCCGGATTGTGTGTGCTCATTACTTTCAACTGAGCGTTGAGGTACAGGGCGAGGTAGAAGGGGCCCGCCCAAGCAGCCGTGGAATGATCTGAGGGTATAGACTCCACTGCATCATCAATCTGATTCACATCCCCAGTGCAAATGGTACGATCATACATGAGGCTAGCGAAGCCATTACCACTTGATGCAGCATTCGGTTGAACTCTCGGTTGACAGACTGCATAGAAGGGAGGACGTAGGCCTCCTATCAGCCATTTCACCCAGACTTGGAATACTGCGGCAGTAATTAGGCTTTTGAGAAGTCCCATGATGGTCGTTAGTAAATCGTCCGCACTTCTTCGGCGCGTCTGGAAGAGGCAGAAATGGAAGAAGGGGACAAAAAATGCAATGAAGGTCGTTGCCCGTATGGGAATAATCTCTTTCCGCAGCGGGTATGCAAATTGTGGGCATGCGACCTGCCCGTTCTGAAAAAGTATGGGAAAAGACCCGTTCAGTGCAGGTGCTGAACGGACAAATGGTCAGAAATTCAGAAGATGATCAGAAGAACGAGATGAACACACGCGATTCATATATACCCAGTCCAAGTACCCTTATGAGCGCCATGGTTATTGCATTCATGCCATGCAACCTGATCCATGCGCTGAAACGAAAAGGAGAAGCGGGAGTAATAGTTAACTGTGGCCAGGTACATTGGGGATCCATCTTGTTCGCAAGATGTCGGTGGGCGAAAGAAGGCATGTTGGTGGGGTGAGGAAGGTTAGAAATATGCATACCAGGCGGAGTCAATGGCTTTATACGACCTTTGACTCATGTCACGTTGGGAATACATCGTCATGTAAATCTATTAATAGATCAATGACGAAAACGCATGTGGCGTATTCATTGTTTTCGAGGCATGTCTAGAAGTGCAAGTTCGGTTCCTGTAAATCATGAAAGCAATGTAATGTGTACAGTACAAATTAAACTATGTTCTACATATATGAAATGTTATTGGGGGGGTGCCTCCTCTTGTATATCCTGGATTTCGTTCGTTAGCGGTGACCCAGGCATCTCGCCGCTAACGGAAGTATTGTCCGTTCTCCGTCGTCTCCGCCGCTGTGCAGCTGGGGCCGTTGGTGCTGTTGACGACGCTGGTGTCTTGAATCCATCAGACTGAAGCCGCGCCAACATGTCCAGAGCCTTATTGGCAGTGTCGCCACCAGGGAGAGTGCTGTCTAATGTCACAGAAAGAGGGGTAATTGCGCGAGTCTCTGTGGCACCCGGTCTCGCTCTGCGCGTCCTACGCCCGACTGCATCGCCTTTACGGAGCTTTTCCAGAAGCGAGTCGAGTACGTCTGCGCTATCGTCGGGAGCTGCAGCGTTAAGCGCCTTCTCGCGGGCCGCCTTGTTCTCCTCCAATGTCTGCTTGCGTTTCTCCACTGCCAGCTTCTCGCCAGCTGCTGTCTGATTGTCATTTTGGCATTTCTAGTCCTCGATAAATCAAATGATCTGACTGGCAAAAGCTTTGGATCAAAACGCACCTTGTACGATGTGACAAACGTTTTAAAGATGCCATAGAACTCGGACGACGACATATTCTTATCCTCCTCGCCATAGTAGCTGATAGCATCAGTAAACATCGTCTCGGCATTGTTGACGTCATGGATGAGGTCTTCCATCTGCATGTTGGCCCGATTGATAAAACTCCACATTTGCTTCCCGTATCTATCATTGTCATCGATATCAGCAAAATGCTCTCCAAGCTCTTGCCGGATGCGTTTCAGACCCTCCCGCAGCTCAGCGAGCCCTTTGCGAAGCTCTTGCGAGTTGACTGGTGGAACGACCCAAGATCAGCCTCCACACTTGATGTTGAACGCAAAGTAGTACTGACCTCGATAAGCTTCAGCCGGTTTTTCAAGTTCATCCATGAACTGCTCCATTTCCGGGAACTGCTTTGACACTGTGCGCTCCAGGAAATGAAGCAGCGTCGTGTTGTTCACAGATTTGGTGTCCACCAATTTGTTGATGCTACTGACTCTGAAACCAAAGGCGCCACCTTTGATACCAGTGCCGTTCATGTAGTTTCCGATCAGGAGTATGAGCTGTTCAGGCGTTAGGCCGAAAACAAAGTCAGACATGGCAATGAACGTACGCTAAGTAATTCCTTGAAATGTTTTGCCTCCAGGAGCGCACGGCCAGCTTCTGAAAGTTTCCGCGCTCCCTACGCAGAAGCATAAGCACGGCGTCTGCCGTAATATCCTACTGCAGTACACACCTCATCCAATAATGTCCATGTTTCATCAAATGTGACCTTGTACAACATGCCCTCGATCCGTGGCGCGAGGCGGTCAATTTGAATCAATTGAACCATCAAGCGGTCAGACGGATGTAGTCCCGCAAGCTCCTCAGGATCCGCATTGCGGTAGATATTCAGTTTGCCAACCTAGTAGAACAAGGCTCATATCAGTTTACACCCAGAAAAAAGCGTCGAAACTAACCTGCTCCGGTGACGGGAGAACGGGTTTCAACTCGCTCAAAAATACCTGCGTGCACAATTCTTGATCAAATTGCTGTATTTTACGAGCTATTTCTTCTGGCTGGAGCTTCCGGACACGTTGAATGAGGATTTCTGAAGGGCGCGTGAAAATAAATGAGATGCTCCATTTAATATACGTCACACGCACCAACGCGTTTTTTTGTCTGTGGATCCAACACGCTCTTGAGCTCTGCGCGCTTCTGTCGAGCTGCCCAAAACGCTCAGTTAACGGAAATCATACAGAAGAAAAAACTAAATTACCCATAAGATTTATAACAAGTTGCTTCGCCTTGAAGTCCTCCTCCATCTCCATCCACACTCCATCGAGCTGCAACTTCTGTAACATCTCCTGTTCCTTATCCGGCTTCTCGTCGTTCCACAGTGTTTTAGCGACCTGCTGGTGCGGTAATTTATCCCATTGCAACTGCTTCATCTTGATACTAGGCGTAATGGGCATGCCTTTGCGAGCGGATAGGAGGTTGTTGATGTTGGCGCCCAGGAGCGAGGTGCGGGTAGAGCCTGGATTGGAGTTTGGTGTAGAGCCGCCGTTTGACTTGGGAGGTGGGGGTGGGGGTGGAGGAGGTGGGCCATTGCGGGGTGTGGATGGTGCGGTACCATCTGGGGTGAAGAAACCTGGTGGAGGTGGCGGTGGTGGAGGTGGTGGCGGAGGTGGTGGTGGTGGTGGTGGTGGACCACCCAGGCCTGGTGCACGAGATGTCCCTGGTGGTGGAGGAGGTGGTGGTGGTGGTGGAGGAGGCGGAGGAGGAGGAAGTCCCCCAAGACCTGGAGCTGGAAATGGGGTACTATCAGAGTCTTCAGGCAGCGGCGGTAGTACGGATGCGGGTGAAGGACTTGAGTCAGTGGAAGGGAGTTGCTTTCCTCTTGCGAGGAAGTGCTTCGCCAGCTGCTCGGCCATCGACCCGACCGGCGCAGCCCGGGAAGAACGACCGAAGGATCCCTGGGAGCTGACCGATGTAGGTGCAGTATCTTCCGTGAGATTCGTGAACTCGCTCCTTGCTGAATGTGAATACTCGCTATCATCGTCATTGGTACCAGGAGAAGATGAGCGACTGATGTCGCTGTTCTCTACCATATCGTCCGGTGGTGATAAAAGTTTCGAAGATTTGTATGGAATTTCTCCTCCTAGTTGTGGCCGTTCGGTCCGGCGTGGCGAACCTCGAACACTGCGTGAACTCGACATTGAACCCATAGGAGGTGAGTACTAGCAAAGAAACAGGTCAGACAGCTCTCCACACTCAGAGATCGAGACACATACAATGTTGGCGCCATTAGCTAGCTGCTGCTGGATTTGCTCCTGGGCGTCAGCATCATCAGCGTCCATGAACTGCGATACACGTCCATTCTCATCCACCAGGGTGACGCCGTTCGTACCGTTCACAGGCTTCTTCTTGCTGCCCGGTGGTCTCGATCGCCTCAAGCTGGCTTTACCTGGCGTAGCATCCACATCTTCCTCTTCTTCCTCTTCCGCCACTGCACCAGGCACTCCATCCTTATTTCCCCGCTTTCCGTGTCCTTCCCGCCCTTCCAAGATGCTGATAGTCTTCCGTCTCTGGAAGTCTCTCTCAAGCTTCTGAACGAGCGTCTTACGATCCATTACTCCACCATCGAGGATCGTGTCCACGCCTTTCCCCACCTCCTTCAACATCCTAAACAGCTCCATAATCTGCGCCTCGAGCTGAGCAATCTGTTCCTCGTAGCCGGCCTTCTGCGTCTCAAGCTGTCCCTGAAGTCGCGACGTGGTCTCCCTCGAAACATGAAGCTTCTCCTCTGCGTGCGCAAGCTGACTCTTCAACCGCCCTACAAGCCCATCCTGCCCTTGCGCGATTTCCTCCTCTAACAGCTCCTTCTCCAATTTCAATCTTGCCGCAGATGCGCGTGCTTCCGCCGCCTCGCTCTCTACGCCCTGGTATCGATCTGCTTCATTAAACTGGGCAATTATACGCTCAACAGAGTGGCCCATCCGCTGCTCCGCGCCAGCAAGCTTCTTGTCCATCACTACATCCGTTACCAGCGAATCAATAAGTTGATAATAATGCACCATCGGCTGTCCTTCCTCCCGAATCAGTAGTAGATGCTGCATCATAGACAAAAAATGCTCTCGCGCTTTGGTGTCCTGCGTCCGTGCATGAATAGCATTGTATACATCCTGTGGGTTGTTTAAGTCGCGTAAAATTTCCTGGTCCAGTCGTTCACGCAGCTTCCGTTCGTCGTCATCTAGTACCCTATACAAGTTCTTCAACTGCAAATCGATCACGGGCATTCCAAATCCATGGCAAAGTTCGACGATTCGCTGTAGCCCAGCAGCTTCCATCTGTGAGCGATGGTGGAGTCGCAAATCCAGGTCGTCCACATGGCTGATAATACCGTTGATCAACAGAAGATTGGAAAGCTACCCTCAGAGATGAGCTACGAGAGAAACCACATCCAAAAATTTAACTGACCGCATAGTCGTTCAAGGAGCTGTCGAGCCCCCCCGTCCGCTTCACCTCTTCGCTTGCCCCAACCAAGCTCCCCATCTTGCCTCGTCCCGATAGCGTCTGCTCCATCGACTTGAACCAGAAATCATAACATCCACCACCCTCGTTATTCGACGCACTGAGGTTTTCGAGGCCTGCTATTGCAAGATGTTGGCCGTCGCCTTCATTCCAGTAGGTGACAAAAGCGAGGAGGTCTAACAGAAGCTTCCGTGTAGGGAGATGCGGGGTATTGAGGGAAGATGCGACTTGAGTAACGAAATTATTATGCGTGAGGACTTCGCTAGCTGCGGCCTGGTAGGAAATTGAGAAAATAGTAATGTAATACTTGAAAATACGAGGAGCCTACTGGATTATTCAAAATTTGCTTTAGACATTTGACTATTTCATATTCAAGCTGAATGTCGGTTTCACGTCTAGTTGCGGTTTTAGTCGAGGTTTGATTGAGAGACAGGTGGGACTCACCGTGAAGCGCCCTTCCGACTGATGTGCATCAGGGTCTGCGCCAGCACAGAAGCCCCTTGTATGTTGATGAAATGTCGGAACCAGTCCACCTTATTCCCCCTCAAGGAGACTTGCAAACTCCCGGCTTGCTTCGGTGTAATCGTCCTGTCCAGAAATTTCTTGATATACCACTCCGGGGATTCAGGCATGATCGGTAGAGGCTGTCCCGTCTCGCTCTGTTTCCTCGACTGTTCTTCTCTCGTCCGTTCCTCCTTCCATCGAATATGCTCGTCATTATACACCATGTGCCACTTTTGTTCGATAGGTAAGTCAGGAAGGTCGCCTAAGTCACGCGTGCGCTTCACGTTCTCAAACAAAGCTTCGATTTCCTCGTCATTATCAGGACGTGGAAAGTGAAATGATTCCGAATTGTTGTTGCTTCGACTGTGGTAAAACAGAGAATGGTGAGCCCCGCTTTCGGAAGAGGATAAAGATGCGGCGTATTTCGATATCCGACTACCCTCGGAGCGCGTCGTCGTTGTAGATGCCGGTCGCATTAAGGTATTACTGCTAGATCCATTGGTTGGGAAGTGGCCGAAGTCGAGTACATGTGGGCTTCGTGTTCCCGAAGAGGTCGAGGCTTCACTTAACCGTACACGGGAAGATTGGGGTGTCTGGGGTGCATACTTTGACGATGAGGAGGATGGATAGTCGTCGTAAAGCGTTGAGAAGTCGGTGGTATACATAGACGTGCTTGGAGAGCCCGGCCGCCTCTCGTACCCATGCTGTTCGTAAATTCGGTCTCGCTCGACCTTGCTCCGCTGCATGGCAAATTTGTTGATTTCGGTACCGGCCACAGTCAATGCGGGGTTGGTGTTTGGTGCGGATATGCCACGAAAGCCCTGGCTAACAGTTCCAACGGGCAGAGGAGAGCGTGAAGGGGGTCCGAGCTTGTCATAAGGAACAGACCGTTCGTTGAGGTCTTGCCCCGACACGGACGATTGGCGTGGTCTATCCTTCTTCCTGCCAAATAGGCTTGCCATTGGAGGTTCTCCAGCTGGTATAGAGGTATATGGCCTTCGTGTTGGCCGTTTATCGAGGGTATACTGCTGGTTTCCTGTTGTAAATGTGACTTTCTTGTCGCGTTGCCCACAAGGCTCTTGGTAAACACAACCAAATAATCTCGATCACCTCTGAACTTTTTCACGTCCTTTCATCGTTCACTCTCACATTTCAAGCATGCTATGTTGTACTAATAGTACTAGGCCAATCTGATATCGGATCCTCTGATACGGACACATAAGAAATATCCTATTGAAAAGTGTGGCGAACATCTCTGCTGCGGACCAGCGTGCAACACGATAAATTGCGAGTGCTACCTCTCTGTGCCAGTATATACTTACCCCAATTTACCCCAATGATCAAGATGGCACCGGCAGAACCAGAGTCCGAATCAACTTCACTTCCCATCGAGCCACCACTTCCCCTACCCGTTTCTCCGAAATTCCCTTCCGCGTCTCTCATCGTCATAAGCGTCTTCTCGTGCTTCCTTTCAACGGCAGCCTTCATTTCCTCACTCACTCAAATTGGCACTCGTTGGCCATATTTTGTCGTCGCGAACGCTATCGGATTCTTCCTCACCGTACCCTTCTACACTTACCTGTATA